>JAOTAV010046931.1:0-42713 GCA_026546445.1 Cyclargus thomasi
CTTTCATGAAAATGAATAAAATACTTACGAGCCGCCTTCTCTCTGTTGCATTACGTACCAGGATACTCAGGTGTTATTTGGCCGCAAGTTCTATATGATTGTGAGGCTTGGACTATGAAAGAAGACTTGAGAAAGCAATTAGAAGTATTTCAGATGTGGACTTATAGACGAATGTTGCGGATAAAATGGACGGACAAACACCGAAGTTCTTAGGCGTATGCGTAAGAAAGTGGAACTTGTTCGTACCATTAAGCAAAGTTGCGTATCTTGACCACATCTTTAGAAACTAACAATGCAGGCTTCTGCAAACCATAATGAGGGGTCAAATAGCCGGGAAACGTAAACCAGGGAGACGCAAAATATCTCGGCTGAGAAATATCCGAGAATGGACAGGGATAAAGTCTGTAGAACAACAATTCAGACTAGCTTCAGACAAGCTTTTCGGAGCCTAACTGCCAGCCTGCAGTAATTGGAGATGCACTAGAAGAAGATATATTAACAGCTGACTTATTTTTATAAAATAAGGGGGCAGACGAGCAAACGGGTTACCTGATAGAAAGCAACTACCGCCGCCCATGGACACTAGCAACATCAGAGTTGCAGGTGCGTTGCTTCTACGAGGGAATACGCTTTCTTTTCTTTAGATTAGTTTAGATGTTAGATTAGATATTTACTTAAATGTTAGCTGCAAAAGGTCTCTGTGTTTGTAACTTGCAATTTTTTTTCTACACTCGCCGTGAATTTTCCAAATTGGAAATTGCCGCCGTCGCAAATTGTCGAATAATCTGTGACGTTACAGCAATTGCGTTGACCGGAAATAACCGGAAGTACAATTTTATCGCCTGTATTAAGTGCACCTTTAGAGCCGCTAAAAGTGGCCGAAAAACGCTCTCACAAAATAAACTCCAGTAAATTGTTTGCCATAACGAGACCGCAATATGCACCATTCAGAGCCAAGCCGATGAAATATTTAATAATATTAGTTTTGGACGTGTGTAATAATTCAAAATGGTGGTTGTTTGTCAAACATTATGATGCCTGTAGGTAAATAGGGATGATTTATTTATTTGGAGCGTAGTTGTCAACGATCCCACAAATACTTAATTATACAAAATCGTGGTTTTGCGGCACGTCATCTACGCCTAGTAATTACCTATACAAAAGCTGTTTTACGTTTGGTTTCATAAGATTTACTTCTATAAATTAGGTGTTAGGTATTATTAGGCGTAGTTAAGGGACCTATCGGTTAAAGGCCATATGAGCCCTCGCTGACTGCAAACTTTTAGTCGGCCGATAGTATAGTCGATCACTTAATGAGTGAGAATGCGAGTGTAAATTTAGTCAAAGTAAAAATCTGTAGTCTGCGTGTGCTCAAAAAAGTTTACATTGGTATTTGGAAGGTAACTGTCGCGGCGACATACCTCCTATATCGCGGGCGCGACACAAAAGAGCTGGCCAATTTGCATTTTTAATTAACATCATTAGCTCCGCGCTCGTCCCGGCTTCCACCCGACTCCCGCCCGGCTCCCGGTACACGGGCACGGAGCTCCAATCCCGATCCGGAGATAATTCTCTTAAAACACGGCACACGACTCCTAATGTATTCTGTTCCAATTTACGGAAACGACTTTGACTCAAACATCCTCTCGCAAAATTCTATTTTGCCTTCAATTAACGTAATTTTAACGTAATCACCAGTACATTGTCGGAGTGCGTCCTATCTCGAGCGGGAGGTCCCGAGACGGTTTTTTACTACGTTACCCCGCCCCCGGGACCATTACGAAGCTAATTTACGGTTACCGCTTGCGGGGAACGGTGCTCGTCCGGATAAGATGTATAAATAAAGCTTTTGCTGCATAGAAGAACTATAATATAAAAAGTAACTATAAACGTCAAAACGTAATGAAGTCCCGCTCGGCGTCGGTGTCGAGCGCGGGAGCCGAGGCGGAGGCGGCGGGGGGGCGGTGTCGCTGCAGCAGCAGGTACAGCAGCAGGTTGTACTCGCACGTGGCGGCCTGCACGGCACGCAGGGAGGACTCCTGCCGCGCTCGCCGCGACTCCCACTCCCGTAGTAGCGACACGCTCGCCGATAGACGCTCGTTCAGCTGCCATAGACAATCATTTAGCCTTCATTTTAGACAAAAGTAAAGCTTAAAATTAGACTGCGTCTTCGAGAATAAATGAACGAGTCAGCAAACTAGTTCTCTTTTGAACTGTTTTAGCTAGCCGACACTGGCTTGTCGACAAAATCACATATGTAGATTACTAGCTTAGAAGTGAAGCTAGCTTGCAGCTTACTGACACTAGCTTACTAGTTCACTGACACTAGCTTGCTTGCTCGCTGACACTAGCTTGCTAGCCCACTGACACTAGCTTGCTAGCTTACTGACATTAGCTTGCTAGCTCACTGACACTAGCTTGCTTGCTCGCTGACACTAGCTTGCTAGCCCACTGACACTAGCTTGCTAGCTCACTGACATTAGCTTACTAGCTCACTGACACTAGCTTATTATTTTATTTAGGCTTGAAAACTGGCCTCGTGTCCCGGTCTCATGCTCCCGGATCATGAGGAATGTTTTAAGTAGTAACTGCTCAGTGATTCTGTTAGATACCTTACCTTAGCTTAGTTTGCTGAGACTGATCAAGTGTTATGACTTTTTTCTTTACTCGATTAACAGTGCATGTAATGACACGATTTTAGCTCCTCCTCCCGATCCTCATGCCCTAGGCCGCAGTCTATAAAACTTGAGGACAAACTCAGACCCATCACCTACCTTGTTTATTCGTCTCTGCATTAGCTTCCTCTGTATCCAGTCGCAGAGGTAGGCCATGATACTGATCGTTACGAACGCTGCGAGTATGAAGAAGTCGGGGAGGGCCAGGGAGGACGCGAGCGCATCGGTCCGAGTGTCTGGGGAGACCGTCGGTATCCTAGAGATTGAGACGTCGATGCTCGGCTCGTAGTAGTGAGTGGGCACCAGCAGAACGATGGCGACCACGGCCGACACCGCCAACCCGCTCGTGCAACCTTGAAAAGGCATCGATTCAATCACCAATCTCACGTAATCCCATTGCACAGTTTGATGACAAATGGTCGAGGTGACAGCAGTGTTTATTCTTCTAGAATTTGACACTAGTTAGCAAATCCTTTATCGCGCATGTCAAAATCGTGTCAGGACGCCGCGTCTCCCGTGTCAGCCGCTTGCTAGAGTCTCGCCACGAGACCCTCGCCCGACAGCTCTCGGCGAAAGTGTCCAGCCTCCATAAAAACGAGCTCCCAAATTTTTTGCTCAGTACTGTTACGGAACCCTTCATGCATGAGTTCAACTCGCACTTAACCGGTTTCCTTATTTTAATAATAATAAATTAACTGGGTTCCGCTAACATAAATAACATAAACTGTTATGGCTTTTGTTCTGTTGTGCTTTACATTTAGTTTGTAAGCAAAAAAAAATATGCTGTCACTGTAACGTTGACAGACAGACAGCTGTTGTCAACTGTCATTGAATCAAAAATGTCACCTAGACCTAATGTCATATAGCAGTGTTATGTCAAAATCAGCAGAGAAACGTTTCCAAAACAAAATTGGAAAGTTTTTGCAACTTTTTATAGTTGCATTTTTAATCTTTATATAATACTTACTAATGATAATTCGAAAGTGTTACTCGTTTTAAATAATTCTGGACACAATCGAATAAAGGATTCGTCCTCGTACAATCGCCACGCGGAAATGAATAAACAGTGACACAGATTTAATTCGAATTTAATAGATGCACGCGAGAGAAATCGCGGGGGATGGGCACGGACTGGCAGACGCGAACGTAACAATGCGGAAAGTCGTGCTGTTCAAGAGTCCCTCCGAGGACTACGAGCTCGCCTTCAAAGGCAGCGATTACAAAGTGGTGTTCGTGGAACCGCTTCAGTTCGAGTACCGCAACCTGACGGAGCTGGGGGAGCGCCTGCAGCAGCCGTACGACGGTGTGGTGTTCACGAGCCCGCGCGCCGTCGAGGCCGTCTCGCGCTGCTGGTCGCCGTCCAAGTTCGCGCTGTGGAACACCCGCAAGGTGTACACGGTAGGCGAAGCCAGCGCTCACAAGATCAAGCTCGCGCTAGGCCTGGACGCGTTGGGCGCCGCCGCCGGCAACGCCGAGACCCTCGCCGAGCTCATTGCAGCTGAGAACGACGCCGAATCCAAGTTTCTGTTCCCCAGCGGAAATCTGCGCTCGGAGATCCTGCCCAATATCCTCCAGGCGAAGGGAATCTGTGTAGACTCTGTCACAGTGTACGAGACTAAGGAGAATGTGGAGTTGAGATCAAGCCTGCTGGAGATAAATGAAGACGCCCCGGCCTGCATGGTGTTCTTCAGCCCGTCTGGCTGCGAGTACATCTACCGTCAACTACAAACATTCGCCAACAAGCTGTCCAACCTTCCTCACTTTGCCATTGGCAATTCCACAGCTCACAAGATAGAGAATCTCGGTGTAGAAATAGCTGGTGTAGCTTCTAAACCGAAAGCGGAGTGCGTCCTGCAAGCTATTCAGCAATTTTTTGTTGCTACAACTTAGTGATTTTAGTACAAAATTTTTAACAAGTGATATTATGGTACAAGAAGGAATTAAAACATTAGAATGTATAATAAAATATATTTAAAACTTAGTCAATACATTTGGTACAAAGGATTTGTTTAACATATTTATTGTTATTCTAACCTTGAATACTTTAATTCATACTTATGTACCTAAAATATATATGATCATAATACTCTAATTCCTGATGATTAATATTTATGCTTTTTTGACTTAGACAATAATATAGACAAAATATCTTATATGTATTGTCATAGAGAAATTATACCTATATTATATAAAATAATTGGTCTATGGTTTTATGTAACTAACCAATAGAAAATAAGTTTTGTATGTACTAGAAGCCATAAGATGTATGTATTGTTTATGTGTTGTTATTCTAAAAGACAATGTTATTGTTGAACTGTGAATTTTTTATATTATACAACTTCTTTTGATATTATAAAATTTAATTTTTTATCACATTTAGTACATAATAACATTGATGACATTTATGAAAAGTTTTTTGTAGAAGTCTATGCTGACTATTATAATGAATATAACACATAAAAATTTAACAGGGTCGATAAAAAGTTTTAAACTTTAGGCAATAGAAGTAAGCTATTTCATTATAAATTATTAAGTTTCAACTTCTACATAACTTATATTCAATAGTCAGTATAAGAATTTAGAAAGCATGCAAAATACAAAACTGCACTCATTTGACAACAAGGTCAGAATTGTTTCTTGCAGCTGGAGATATTTCAACGAGGTCTTAACTTGTCAAAGACTTCCTATTATTATAGCGGTCCCTTCAGACGATGTCCTACCGGTCTTGGTATGTGAATCTAAAAAAATCTCAAATCCTCTAAAATACACAAAAAAAATTGATTAAAATCGGCTATTTGTTTAGGAGGAGACACATGACTTATACATTGGATACTGTGGAAAGCATTTGTGGGGTATATTACAGTGTCCACACATTTGCAAGGTTTTTTAAGTTGAATTATTTAGTTATAAATTTTTAGGTGTGGAAAACTTGATTGTTATCATACTTCAGTTAAGTTACCTGGTCATAAATTATGCTACAAAAACAACGTGCCTGATGGTTAATAACAGGTTTTTAAATGCTGTTTATATGGCGATGGGTGGTTGTGTGAATCACAAGTACAATACAATCAGAGACGTCTTTAACAAAGGAATAGTATTCTTTTGTTACGACTTAACAAGTGTATTGAGTACGTCTTGTCGATGCATAATATAAAAATAATATTGCATCGCACCTACAGAAATATTTTCCTGTAATGATTTAAAGAAATAACTGACAAAACTTGCATAGTATATATTGTATAGTATAATTATAATAAGTACTAACGTTGCTGAGATCATCTTAAAGCCAGTGGCGTAGCATTGGGGGGGACGGGATGGGCGCTCCGTCCCGGGTGGCAAAATTTCACGGAAAATAATACAGTATTATAAAATTAAATGTTTAACCATTTCATATGTCTAACAAAACTATAAATTGGGAGCCATGAAAAAAGTACAGAATATGCTGCGACTTTTATTTGCATGATTACTTTTCCGCTACTCAGCTGTAATGTAACACAGTGAATTATATGAGAGTATGTGTTTGCACTGGCAGAAAAAACCACAAATATTATATGAGAGAAATCGCGCGAATAATTTATTTCAAAGTATTAAGTGCCATTTTTGAATGACACTTAATGTTTTTAAAACAGGCTTTGCCCACCATAAATTTCCACCACTGTATCTCCAGTGTCGCCAGGATCGAGAGCGGTATCCAACCACGAAAATCCAGAGATATGATCTCAGGGTACCCGACGGACGTGCTAAAGGCTAAAGCTGTCTTGGGACCCGCAACGAAATCAGAAGAAAATAGAAATAGTAGGAAATACCAGTTTTTACCTTCCCAAACAAAGGAAACAGCACAAGTTGCAATGACTGAAACTCAAATAACTAAAAGGAAAGCACCACGGAACAAATGTAAATAGATATTATGACTACTAAGCTAGATCTACGTCATATTTGAATTAATTGTGTTAGATTGATACCAGTAATAATTGTAACGAAGACGCTTAAAGGCAAGGAAGTTTCTAGCGCTATCCGCGAGGTCACCGTAATATGCGACACCAGATATACAGAAAATGTTGTTGAGCATCGTAGATCTTTCGTTTTGCCAGAGATTACACTCCCATAGAACATGATGAGCAGTTTGTTTAAACACGTAACCTTCGGTCGAGCACTCGCAAAAAGGAGTTGGAACTAATTTACATTCGAAAAGTTTGGCTTTACAATTTCCATGACCGGTCAGGAACTGAGATACGCAGTGATCAAAATTCAACCAATGTTTGGATTAAATCTGTATTATCTATGGGATAACGGATCACGTACACTAGGAAAAAAGTTATAAGGATGCTGCCCTTTGGTGGAACTATCCCAACGCGCCTGCCATTCAGAGATTAGGTTACGAACAGAATCTTCTAAAGGCTTGAACAATCTTTCGATTTTAATTTTATAACGGGAGCTAAGAAATTACGGGTTAGTTATGTTTTTGTTGTTATAGTACATTTTCGTACGGCGCTGGATCACAAGGTCAACGGGTAAAACTCCGGCTAATACTGGCAATCTTCGGTACTCCTATTAGTAGTTCGGTAGTCCTATTAGCTTTATATAGAAATATTAACGCCGAACGTGGCCAACGTTTGGCGTTAATATTTCTATATTCATATTGAAGTAGATATTTTGGTGAATGAATAAAAATATTTGTAAAAAATTGTACAATTTAAATAAAAACTCTACTTAAGGGGGCGGCAAAATTGTCCTTCGCCCCGGGCGGTCTACCTACGCTACGCCACTGCTTAAAGCAAAAGCAAAGCCTGGTTTAAAGAGATGTATATTGTCTGGCCTTCCTTTACGGACGAGTCTGTACGTGACTTGCCTCCCGACTCCATTCGCCACTAACATTATGGATACTGTGACTATAACGGTGAGGCCGGCGCACCACTTACTATTATTAAGCGCATAATATTAATAATTTATGCGTTGGCGTGTAGTTTGCATGTGTGTGCAACGTAGAAAATCCCACTAAAATGACTAAGGTAGTTTTATCTATATCAGTGTATTCTACAGCGTAAAATGAACTCAAAATATTCGGATAGGGTTTGCTACCTAATTTCATATCTGCCCAGGTCGAGTTGCAGCAGTCTTTTAAAAGAGTAGTGTAATGTTACCCATTGCCTTAGCATCAAGCTTGTATTTATAAATAGCCGTTGTAGGCCATGACCTATTAGTAAAATGGCCTACACTTGTAAAAGTGTACAGATAAACTATATATCTAGTTTAACTCGGTTGTGCGCGCGGCCCTGTGTCCACGAGGGTAAATAAGCCTTGTAGCTTGTTTACTCGGACCCGGGACGACGCCTACCGCTTCACTACCAAGTGCCACATGAATGAGTTGTGTATTCACATGCGCACGCACACATAAGGCCGAGCGCACTACGAATTTGAACTATCTGTTAATGCTTCATGCATCACACGTCTTGTTCTGTAGTTGTGACGGCGGTGTGGGCGTCAGCGGCGGTCTGCGCGCGGTCCCAGCGGCGGCCGACAGCGCGGTACACCACCACCCCGCTCAGCAGCGACAGCACCGCGCTCACCAGGGCCAATGGCTGCAATACATTACATACAACTCATTATAATTTGTAACTCCCTTTAAAAAATCGTGTAAAAAAACAAATTTTCCTATCCCACCTTTGGGAACATCATGTTTGACCAAGACTAAAAGTACCGTTACTCTCCCTTCTCTCAACTGAACTCTATGCCAAAAATTAAGTCAATTAGTCGTTTCGATACAACACAGACGGACGGACGGACATAAACATAGACACTTTCCTATTATAATATTACAGATAGTTCAACTAAGTTGTATGCGAGGCCCTATGTGTGCGTGCGCTTGTGAACATAAAACTTTTATTTGTGTTGTTCGGGCAACGCCTTCCGTTTCACCGCCACACGAATGGAAGTTGTATATTCAGAAGCGCACGCAGTACGCACACATAGTGTCGTGCAGAATACTAAGTTGCTCATCTGTAGTATGGATCAGAAATACTGACCCCATGTAGGTAGTCGAGGGTGTTGTGTACATCGCACATGACGAACATGAGCAGCGCCGACACCGTCAACATTCCCGCTACAGTCGTGCACATCAGTAACTCCTGAACAGAAAGGGGTCATTATGTATATTAAAACACGCACACAAACAAACAACCTCTCATCCCAAACGCATAAACCGTCTTCATTCCGTCCTGGTTAAAAATTTTTGAAGTTTGTTGACAATCAAAAACATGAGTTGAAGTAACATTTTATAACTACTTATTGCATGTATTTGCAAACTTTAACATTATTATTATAAGTGGTTATATATCTTACAAAACACAGCCACATGAGCGGCGAGCGCAGCGGCAGGTTGCAGGCGGCGAGCACGCTGAGGGCGGTGAGGGTGAACGCCCCGCTCAGTGCCGTCCCCGCCCCGCCCACCGCCAGTGCCCCGCCCCCGCAACGACCGCCGCCCAGGTGCAGACCAGAACTGGCGATGCATAATATCTGGCAGAAACATATAGAACTTAGTAATAGACGGTTCAACTCAGTTGTACAAGCGATCCTATGTGGGTAACAACCCACACACATAGGATCGCGCGCACAACTGAGTTTACTCGGACGGCGTCTGCCGTCGCGATTATCGGATTTTTTTAAAGCATAATTTAATTGGGAAATTTCCACAAGTGACTATTGAGACGTAATAACGTACCTAATAAATTGCCAACTATCCTGGGATAAAATGTATAAAATTCTTTTCCATGAAAATAATGAACTACTAGATACTTAGCTGTAAGCCTCACTTCGCACTCAGTAGTACCTGTTCAATATTTTCTGCTTCTTTTTTTATTAGCTTTTTCTATATAAGCAAATGCTTACATTTTATCATACCCTTGCGCAATACGGCTCGAATTCAGCAATCAAATTCGGCTGGAGCTCGTGTAGCACCCGTGTTCAATTCAAGCCGGGTTTCAGCACGAGCCTGGGCGTGACATGCCTCATTAGGGAGGGCCACAGAGCTTGTGTGCATGGCACACCCTGCTCTATAAGTATATATAGATTTACGAATCACGTACTGAGTGCCGAGTTTTTTTTCAGCGCCACCTAGTTTTGCTCACGGTCACATGTATAATGGGGAAAATTGAAAGAGAGCCAGTTGACGAACCTACGTCATTTTGTCAAAACATGTCAATTCCATGTAAGTCGTGATCTGTCGACTGAGTTTGGCATAACCCGACCAAATTACTTAGATCCACGATCTGTATCTCTTTCAAGTTCTCCGATTGTACAAAGTCCATATGAAATCTTAGTAAGTTTAGCGAAACGCTTTCACGGTCGATTATGAAAAAAAAACTCGCATTCGGCACTCTTAACTCACCACAGACAACATTCGCAGTACACCATCAGGTGAGAGTATGGAGTCGCGATCAGCGAAGTAGACCCGCAGCACCGAGCGCAGGGACTCCGGCCGGTCCTCCTCCATTACGGGTCGAAGCCCTACCCCCCTACTACACTAGCTAGTCACCTTGAGCTAGGCTCATCATACCGCAAAATTACTGAAAATGATGTTTTTTTAACTACATTTTTTACCGCTCTTAAGTTTATAGACACAGATTATAGGAAAAATTGCTATTAAAAGTAACGCAGCAGACAGCGTCCTAGCCTACTAGCGCTTTAGAAGGCAGCGAATTTTAAATACTACACAGGCACGTCACTTGTACAAAATACACATTAAAACTGCTTTTGTCGCGGTCTGTTAAAAAATAACAAATTAACTGCCTTTCAAAATAATAACATTTCAAATAACTAAATATTTTTATTTCCCACCGATGCGCACAGCTTCAAACCGAAATACTAATGATTTTCTGATTGTATTACATCATTAATGTAAAAGTCGTGTTAAATCACAGATAACGGATTCGGTGATTGATCCCGCCGACTGAGCGATTGCTATCTCTGACAGATTATCATTAAGTATAGAATAAAGATACGGCAATAGTTTAATAGAGTTTATAGCTTGAGGACACTATCGAGCAAGGGTACAGTCACTACTTTATCCATCGATCAAATAATTTTATCGTTGAAATATGCGTGCACACTGCACGGGTGACAATCGTATACAGGTGTAACAAATGTGATAGTACTTTTGCGTTTGTGTGTCCCTTATATAGTTTAAGAAAGTGTGAATGAGAAAATCTTTTTTTATTTGTATGGGCAAGTGCCTCCGACATTTTAGACAGCGACAAAAAAATTCGCTGTCGTGAAATAAGGGTTTCAAACAAACCAAAAGTTTTGCTTCTTACTTTTGTCCAAACTGTCATTAAACTCGATTCTCTTGTTTACAAGTATTAAGTAAATAAGTGGGTAACTAAATTTTAACTTAGTTTTTGTTTTTAATTGCATTTAAACACAAAATTTATTAGCAAGTTGCAAGTTTTTTTTGCAAGTTAATTTAGTTACTACTTACCCAGATAGTTAGAATTTTTTCTATTTTTTTCTGTTAAGTTGGTAAGTCAACAAAAGAGCTTAACTATTAAAACACGTTTGGACATACACTTAAAATTAAGTCACTTAAAAATTAGTTACCTACTTATCTACTTAATACACGTTAACAAAACATATATGACATAGAGTTCAATGACAGTCGACACATAGTCCAATTTAATTGAAATTTTTATTTAACTCGTAAAAAATAACAATGTCAGTTTAGAAAGGAAATCCCAATATTTAATACTAGTTTAAGACAAAATAAAAACGCACAGTTTGTATAAAAACCATATAATATGTATTATAATTAAAATTGAAAAAGGAAATAAATAGTTTCAAAACATCGCACGTTACAAACTGACTCCGCGACGTCAAACGGACATATTATTCTTACTTATTATGCACACAGCTGTTAGTAAATATACTAAATCCAGAGATGACTCACAAGACTTCATCAAAAATTTTACTCCGAGCAGTAGCTCTACCGTAAGTTTACAGCAAAAGTTTTTGTCGATACTCGATAGTAACTACGTAAATTTTAGTTCCGCAAGTAACCGCTAGGGGCGCTGTAAAATTTTATGAATTTACGCAGTCGCTATCGAGTATCGACAGACATTATTGCTTCAAAGTCATGGTAAAGTCACAGCAGCCTAGTATAGCGACCGAAAAGGCTTTCTACAGCAAGACAAACTGGCGGATGCACAAAGAAAATCTGTCAGTGTACTCCAACTATCTGTCAATAGTCTATTCTTTGGTCGCCATGCTACGCCTCTTGAACCATAGATTAAATCATTGTTAACTTCACAAAACTTCGATAGCATTAATATAAATCCACAGCTGGACGTCTTTGGTGCAACGGAGTCAACTGAGTATGATAACAAGTGTGACGTCATAACTGCACTACGTGAGAGCGAGACAGACTATATCACTTGTTTACACACAAGTAGGGCTGCTATTGTCAAAAATTACGGACCCTCTAAAATTTTTTGGTTGCGGAAACCTAAAAAGCAGTCCAGGTTTTTAAAAACCCGCCTGGACGCTCCTCGGTTTTCCTCCAAACTAGGACAAATCTGGGGACACACAGAAAGATGGCAGCCCTACACAAAAGCACTATAATATATAGTCACCTGTCCCTCTCACACGATTTATCAAAACCCTGGTGCTTAACCTTAACCGGTCTCCACCTGCAGTGCTCACAGATTGATGTTTTAGGATCTACGGACCTACATGTTACCCTGTGAGTGTGGACTAAGGTTTGATTGACTACTTGCAATATTATCTAACGGAGGAACACTGCGGGGAAATGTAATACTTGTGTGCACTTGGCTTGTTTCGTAGTGGTCTGTATAAAAGTAAGATTAACGCTTTTATGAGAACATTTAACAGTTTAACCAATTATAAAAAAGGGTATTAATGTCATGAACACCCTGTATAGTGCTTACTGTGAAAGAAGCATTACTTGAAGAGCAACTTCATTAAAAATAAAGTTGCTTTTGTATAGAGATTTCATAATATGTCCATACAACTAGCGAATAAAAAAATTGCTGTTTCAAGCTACTTTCACAGTGTTTATTCACCTTTTATTAACCACGATAACATTGACCAAGGCTCATCAAATGCTTACATTATAGAGACCGGGGAGACAGTAATGGCTGTTATAACAAAAGGAACGTAAACTGTATTCAGTTGGAACATGTTGGTGATATGTCAAACACAACAGAGCTGCCGTACATAACCTCACTTTACACATGAATTAAAAACATGGTCCATTGTTGCGGTTACTTGAGGAGATATCCAGTTCTGATAAAGAGACTAGACATATAAAATCACATTTAAGACAGAGACAAAAGTTTAATTATATATTTTTTTAATTCTATCACTGGATGCTTTCTTTAGACAAAACTACCATAGACATAGAACCATGTCGAGGACCGAGTGTTCAACTTTAAGTGGTCATAGTAATGGCAACTCAATCATCTCTATTATTCAACGTCTATGGTATTTTGGCCCAAAGATTACATCCACTGCATTCTTATGTCCAATGAGGGTACGCACATAGTCAGCAATCACGCATCACATTTAGAAAGTTTACAAAATACATTATAATATAATGTGTGAAGTAAGTTATACAAAATTGAAACGTAGCGGGTGGGCGGCACCGTGATGATGATGATTATAAGACAATACAAGCTTAAACTTCAAAGGTGAGACCGCATTCTACAACACGACACTTCACCTCCAAAAGACGGATGTGTGTAAATCGTCCAGCAGCAGTTCAACGAAGCGCCTATTGTCACATAGGTTACCACATGTGAAAAAAAAAACATAACTTCCTATAGGATTAAATGACATGCCACTAGGGTTCACACACAACAATCCGCAAAATAGGCCTGATTTCCATTTAAAAAAACCTGAGATGTTTTTGTACATTTTTTTTTGAACAAACCATTTAAAAGACACATTATTTTGTTTATAACCATATATATATAAATACATTTTTAAAGTTTGCACTACATATTGTTTTTAATCTAAAAAGCCTAAGATTCGCCAAGGCCGGCCGTAAAAAAATCCTGAGATTTCAGGCTAAATTCCTGACATATGGTAACCCTACATGCCACGAATTTCAACTGCTGCGCAACGTTTCTTGGCTGAGAATTGTCGCATCGTGTTGCTCAATGCCATCGTGCCTTAATCGCAATTTACGCCAATATCATAAGAAAAAAGTGGCAAAATTTAATATTAGAGTTGGCAATATCTAAAATTTCGTGGTAAAAAGTAATAAATTTTAATTTCAGAAGTTTATAAACAAATTACATCACCAATTTTATTGAGACTAAATCAAGCATTGAATTATTTTTATTGTGTGTTAAAATGTGTGTGGGTGTGTCTGTGTATTTGTGTGTGTATGAGTTGTGTATATGTGTGCGGTGAGCACCTGCCACCCGCCCAGAGGATGCCGGTATAAAAGTACTATAACAGTCCTTAACATACTCTTACTCTAACTTACGGTATTCATGCAAACTATTGGATCCGTCAAGCGCGAGCCGGAACTGAGCCAAAACACACACAATATTCATAACTCAACACACAAAGAAAAAATTAAATAAAAAAAGCATTTAAGTGGCAAATTCACAATCTACATCAACACATGCCTCATTATGTCTATAAAAAAATGCATTCTCAATTATTATGAAATATATTCTTGTAAGTGTCTTGACTCAGAACCAGCTCTTAATTGATAAATATGCAGTATAATATGTTGTTCCACTACTAAACAGTCATCACAGTACAGCAAACATTGTGTTTACAGAGAAAGACATTTGACACAATTAATATTTTGTCCTTGTCTCCTGGGTGACTTATAGAAATCATCAGATAGAGTAAAACAAAAAAGTTTCAGGGTATGTATGAAACAAATAAACAGAATAATATTAATGGGAGTATATAAAAAAAATTGGTTATATTTTTTAAAATTATCATCAATATCTTTACTAATACTGAATGCATGTTTAGCAGTGGCACAGAATTGGAACTAAATGCTTACATACAAATTACCCTTGTGTATACAAGTGTATACATACACTATACATGTTACATACGTGGCCGACAATGTATTAATATAATAGTAGGGAGTACTGCTAAATTACATTTTAATTAAAAATGTATTCTGATGAAGTACTTTATAATTCGGTGACTAGTTTATTTGCAGGTTTATTGATGCTAAAAAAAATAAATAAAAAATTGTTTTGTAGCCTAGCATATCAAAATAAATCTTTGGTAATTTGTATCATAACATAATTCAAAGTTAGTAATATTTATCACTTTGTAAGTCATATCATGAAAACAATACAACAGTGTGGAAAAGGAAGATCTTCAAATTGAAATAGCATGCTCGGTCAGGACTCAGGATGAAGCTCGCTGGCGTCACTTTATATATTGTACATTTATCTTGCCATTTTAACTGACTTCCAAAAAGAAGGATTCTCAATTTGATCATATAAATGTTCTTTTTTAGAACTTCTATAGTGTAGATAAGCGTGTGATTTAGCAGCCACCCCTCGGACTAAAGGCAACAGAGGGTATACAGCTTAACTTAGCGAGGCGTCACCTAAAATTTGTGCAACTACAAGATGAGATCACAAAGTAAACCTTACACTAAATGGACTAGCATCTGAATCAGACTTACAAACAAACACGGCAGGGACTTAGGCCAGGAGCTGGCCGCAAAACAACCTTAACTATGTCTATCGCGACTTACGATTAATGGATTCGGTCACTAAGATTAACTAACCGATCTGTACATCAATTATATACACGCGAGTATATAAAATTACTTGAAGGTACGTGGGACCGACACTCAAACATTTCAATTTCTCGGCTCCATAGCCCGTTGTGCGCTTCTAATATCGTTAATTTGGTAGAAAAATTGGCAGTGCAATACAACATCAGACAAAATAGACAAAAAAATGTTGTCAATTAAACAGAACTTTTTGTAGTACGGTCCCACTATAACTGGAGTCTACGATCCAAGACGGCAAAATGACTTATGCACTCTGCCGTCCTTTTGCCGACCGAGAATCTGGGATCTCTGTGACCGGAGTGGACGCACAGACAGAACTAGTGGCAGTATCAGACAAACAACCATCCCGATGCCCAAAAATTGGTCCTGAACTCCTCCTAGACTAGATTAACAGAACTCGACTCAACTGGACATCATTACAGCTCATACGCAACTATATTCTAAACCACAACGATTCAGCCGACATTACGAATGGAGATCACACGTTTGTTCGCGAATTCCGACCGCACTTTCACTTCACTGTAACACTATAACGGGGGGTTGTGGGGCGGGGCGGTGGGCACGGCACGGTACGCAGCGCCCGAGCCGGCGCTGCCCCGCCCCCCGCGGCCCGCCCCGCCGCGACGTGCACAGCCGCGCTTTAGCGCCCGCGCCGTCAGCAAAGCGCCGCCCGCCGCGCCGAAACACCCCAAACCCTGAAACACAATTAATAAAAAAATTAAATTAAGTTACTTCTAACATAGGCTACCTGAGAAAATAAGTCCCGTCAAATCTGTCAAGCCATTTTAGAGATTGG
Source organism: Cyclargus thomasi (assembly GCA_026546445.1). Taxonomy (NCBI): domain Eukaryota; kingdom Metazoa; phylum Arthropoda; class Insecta; order Lepidoptera; family Lycaenidae; genus Cyclargus; species Cyclargus thomasi. The sequence goes on from JAOTAV010046931.1 coordinate 16,265, forward strand.
CCAAAAAAAATCTTTTGTTTTTTCTGCTTTCGACAGAGAGAAAAATTCGCACTTTAAGCAGTACTTAAGAGCGTGATCAGAAATTTTGAGATGTTGTTTTTATTCATAAAGAGAGATTTATGAATGAAAACAGCATCTCAAAATTTTTAATCTTTGTATTAAGCGCAGACTATAATTACGGGCCTAAATGAGGAAGCATGTACCAATGATCACATTTCCTGATCGCAAGTACGTACAATCAGAGAAGTTGAAACAGATACAGATCGTGGATTTAAGTAATTTAGTCCATTTATGTCAAACCCATCCGAGAGATCACGACTTACACGGAATCGATATTACGACCAAATGACGTAGGTCCGTCAACTGGCTCTTTTTCAATTACCCCAATTATACATAATACGGATACATAAGCCGTGGGTGGCCGGCTCAACCAGAGAAATACCGAAATACCACGGCAACAAACAAAACTGACGTGAAATAGCTTTACACTGTGTATAATCCAGTAAGTGATTTTACCGGAGGCCCAACTCCCCTCTACACCTCATTCCCTATTCCTTCATTATAAGTCCGGTAACATGCAACATCTCTGATGTTACGTGTCCATGGGCGACAGCAGTTTTTTTTCCATCGGTGACTCTCTACTCGCTAGCTTTTTTTTTAAAAAAAAGCTTGACGTGATCTATCTGCTTACTTTTTTTAAAACTTATCAGTGCACTGACCATGGCAGAGTACAGCAGGGCGGGGGCGGGCGGCGGCAGCGGCGGCACCTGCAGCGCCAGCCGGAGCGCGCCCGCCGCCAGCCAGCCGCAGCTCCACGCGCCGCCGCAGCCGCTCAGCCGCTCCCAGTGCAGTGGCAGCAGCGCATGCAGCCGCGTCACGTGCAGCACCAGCCGAAGCCCGTGCAGCATGAGAGACGTCAGCGCGCCGAACAGCAGCGCGCGGGCGGGCGGTGCACCCCGCAGACCGGCACCAGCCCACACGCACACACACGCACATAAAGACACCACCTGGAATGTTACATGAATAATAGAGTAATAGAAAATGTTCATAAAAAACTGCTTATTCGTTTAAAATAAAACTTAACTATAATAAGCTGCACTAAACTAGCACTACTGCCCCAAAGAAACTGCTAAAAGTTAAAAAAATGTTAGTTATTCACTTATGTCTTCAATTACAATATCTATGGACGTAGCTGCACAATGCCAGTCTGACAAAGTGCTAAGTACCTAGAAGTATCAAACAATGGATATTTATTTAAAAACATTTTTATACTATACATATATTTAAGATTTTTATTAAATAACAAACATAGTCATGGATGTATTAAACATGACCTAGTAACATTGAAAAACTTTTATTCCATCAGTGGGATTCGAATGCACGACTCCAGTCGTAAATAATAAATACTAGTTGAATTATATATTGTATAATAACTTGCAGACACAATACCTAAGAAAAAAGAAGGCAAAAACAATTGTACATAAACAGACATGAGTAAAAGAAACGGGTAACTAACAATTTGAAATCTGACTTTTTTTTTCATTACTCAAACTAATAATTTCCAACAAGAAAAATGATTTAAAATAAAAAATTAATATAATGTTTTTTGTGTAACCAGAGCTACAAACAAAACAGGATAATTTATAAAGATTCACGAGGACATAATCCGGGACATCAACTAGGACCCTGTCCCATAATATAAAAAACAATTGGAGTCTAGAGACATAAGTGCATGACGCAGATAACTAACATTTAACAACATTTGATTTCCTTTCCTAATAAGTGTTGTATAGGCTAACCGTGTTTTATTTAACAGATTCTCGACACTCCACCTATCAGGTAAAGTATAGATATACTATATGGCATTTATCACAAAGTGGTGAAACAGGCCCTTAGAAAAATATAATAACTGGAAACATAACTGTGTCCTGTGCAACTAGTTACAAATCTAGAAGCACAAAGTTAGTAATTCAACCACCAATATAATATTCAGTACTTCTGTAGCAAGTTGAATTAACTACTAAATTATTCATACTGATTAAACCTGCCCCTGTATACTGTGGCATAAATGTTTCTAATTCATGAGGAAACGTAAATTTGGAGACACTAACTTTAAATCCTACCAAAAACATTCTTGTAAAAATTATAATACTATTTTGTATGCCTTAAAAATGTCTAGTTTTCAATGTTTTAAGTCTGTAATTTAACATGTAACATTTAAAAGGTGTATCCCTTTAAATACAGCATTATGAAGCTTCCTAATTGGATGTATTAGGAAGCTTCTTGTGTAGTATTCTATCCAGTATACTACATTCTCTAACTTACACAGGCTTAGCCACTCAAGATATTGGCAATTTTTAAATGCACAACCTTTACCCGCTGTGCTTGCGGTAATGACATGCAACCTCTGCACATACCATGAGCACAAGACAGTTAGTTTATAACTATTAAGGTATTATACACTGAGTACATTCACTATGTTTAGTGTTATTGTATTTGTTGCATATTAGACAATGTAATGTTACTCACAGTGACGAGGAAGGTAAGGGCGCCGTCGGAGGTGAGCAGGTAGGAGGGGCGGCAGTAGACGGGCGCAAGCGGCTGCGGGCGCGGCGGAGGCACGCGCGAGTAGTGAGCGTGCGAATCCCACGAGCGCTCCGTGAGGTCCGTGCCGGCCGGCGAGCGCCCGCCCGCGCCCGCGCCGCAGCCGCTGCCCGCGATCTCGAAGTCCGCCACGTCCTCCCCGCGGCAGCTCGTCGGCTCCAGCTCGCGAATCTCCTCCAGCAGCAGCTCCACCTCGTCCGTCGAGTACAGCTCGCTCGCAGACACGTAGCGCGCCGGCGCCCCTTGCATATCACTCGCCTGGCCCGAGACCGCCCCGAGCCCCGCCCGCCCGCGCGACGCCTCCGCGCTTACCTACTGCGGGCCACATCGAAACCACTGCCACGCCACCGTCCCCTCTCCACCGACATACCACGGAACCCGAGTAATACGCGGAGATTATAGAAAATGTAAACAATTTTTAATGACGCTCTACCAGCACGCCATGTTTGTTGTCATGTCATTTTTTTGACTGCTGACCATCTGCTGACAGGCTGACAGTTGTTGTTTGATGTATTTGACGCACGTTTGACGCATTACCACAGACACATTACCACGGACGCATTTTTTGTAATTAGAAATATAGATCATAGATAATAAATGAAATTATCGACTAAACATTACAAAGTAAAATATAGAAACCTTAATTAAAGATATAAAAACTAAAAAAAGAAAGATTATTATTAATATGTTATACACATATATTAATAATAATCTTTCTTTTTATAGTACAATAGAAATATAGCAAAAAATCTAAGTGAGGCACGCTTGTTAGTCTTGCCATACCATTAGTAGAGAATGTACAGCCTCCATTAATCCATTATACATATTGCGTCATAGAGGAAATCTACTGTCTCTTTTATTTAATACCTATTTAATTTTTTCGTTTCGGCCTAGGCAGTACCAGTTTGAAAAAGGCGGGAAAATATAAATCCCAAAAAAAGCAAATTTAGGCGACTATATGAAAAAGGCATTTGTGTATTTGTATTCCTATAATTTTGTCATCTTGGCTAAAAATGTGTAAATTACACATTTTATATTATTACCTATAAGTGTTACACAGTGTAATACTTATAGATAATAATTACTACTAAGTGTTTTGTTACCGGGTACATATCACAATGGTGTGAGCTGCAAGTAATAAAAGTGATATAAATAAAAAACATGAGCTGCAAGTAATAAAAGTGATGTAATTTGTGTTTCTACCAAAACTTCATTTAGTTTTAAGTAAAGTATCCCTGACTGCTCTCAGGATACTTGGCTTGACCTTTTTTTTAAAAAAGATTTAAGAACAAAAAGAAAGACAAATTCCGACTAAATGCTCCTGTGGGGCAACTTATTTCCCCACCAATTTCACGCGGGCAAGTCCGTAGGTAATATTATCTAGTAGGGTACTAGCTGAATTAAATAAAAATACTTTTCATTTCGATTAAAATATACTCCTGTGGGATAAGTCGTCTTCGATTTCTTATAATCATTAAATATAACGATAGATGTTAGTAGGACAGAAAATAAAAGGTGAAGACTTTTAGCTTTGTTATATTTAACATGTTCAGTATACAATCCGCGCTAATTACAACTTATCACAGACTGTGCGATATAAAAATACTTGAAAAACTTACAACTAGAACAACAATTTAGTTACAAGACGTGTAACTAGTATTTCGATGAGTAAACAACAAAGCTCTTAAAGATACTGATTATTGGTATTACAGTAAATCAGATCTAACAAAAAATATATTTAATAAAGTAATCTTAAATGCAACAAAAGGATTTTATTTTTCATAAAAAAACATCACGTTTGGTTAAACGTAAAGAATGTACTCGGGTGTGCATTCTTTGACTTTTTAGTCCAATTACACATTTTAATTGGTTTAAATGTGTTAGAGACCTTACAAACTTACACCTTAATCACAATGACTAAACTTTACTATGCATGGTCCTGTCACAAGTCACCCTACTTACTAAGGACAAAACATTGTTATCTTATCAAATGGAAAAAAAATAGTAAGGCTGATTATAATGAGCCTCAAGAAGAAACCGCTCTAGTGCGACACGACAGGTCACGACACTAGAAATGTCACTTGACATTTCTAGTGTCGTGACCTGTCGTGAACCTTTGATACATGAAGATATTTAATGTTTAACAAACATTGGTTTGAAGTGGCCAAGACTATAGCTTGACCACAAGCGCTATACCTCGCCTTCGATATGGGCGTGGTACGGCAGGAGAGGGCAGCTGGCCGTCAACGCTGACGGTGGTAGTATTCCCTCCCGTCCCCCTGCCCGTCACACGTTCCTAGGGCGCGGTACAGAGGTTGTAGTCAAGCTATATTATAGCAAAATTTTACTATAAAAATATCTTACCATCACTTATAGTAACATTTACCGTTAGAGGTAGGTATTTTATCTTAATATGATCAGTATCAATAAAAAAAAATATATATTTACAACACTAATGCCTTACAGCTACCCATTGGTATAATATGTGAAGTCATTTGATGTTATTACAAAGCATATGCAGTATATATCAGTAATTATGTTCTACATTATAACAAAATCACAAGTAAAAAACTCTTATTTAAACGGCACAGTAAAAAAGTAACAATGTCAATCTTACAACAAAAAATATATAACTAATGAAAAACCGAAACTGTTAATATCAACCGCTTAGTATCAAAACTAAGTAAAGAATATGTTTGTTTGTGGAACATATTAATTCCTCACTGCCTCAACCTCATATCTTAAAAAATGGCTACATTTCAGGAGACAAAAAAAAAACGATTATATTTTTTTCCTTAGTAACTATACAAAACTAGATATGAAATTATTTGATAAGTAAATTATTGCCTATCAAATAACCTCATATCTAGTTTTGTACAATGACTAAGAAAAAAAATATAATCAGTTTTTTTTGTCCAATGAAATGCAGCTATTCTTAAGATACGAGGTTGAGGCAGTGAGGCCTCGATATAGAACATATTTTATGACATTAATACAAACCTCGCTAAATGAGAGTTATGCGTTATTAGTAACAACTAATAAAAACATTGCTACTTTATGTTTGTTAGGTATTTTCGCAGTCTAAAAGTGACCATTCTACGCGACACTACGCGGCAACGACACGAACAATTAAATTCTATAGAACTGACGTTTCAAAACTTCTATGCAACGTAAAGTGTCACGTAGTGCAGTGTCGCAGTAGACCTTACATTTGTCTGTTTGGAACTGTCTATATTACTAACTAGTATGGCAGTCAGTGCATTATTACAATATTATGGAAGGCACTCTTATCGTTGTCCGCCGCACCGCGACCTGAACTTGACGATTAATGTTAAAAATTACCAAAAAATATTCGCAGACTATCGAATAATAAATGTCATTTATAAAATCATAAAGATTATAAACGATAGGCGGATTCTGACGAGGTTGATTTAACTTACTCAAAACTATAAAGCTTTAATAAAACCTCTCGAAGCCCGGTGGGGGACGCATGTGTGCGTACGGATGAGCGGCCGAGGGGGAACCGTACCCTGCCGGGGGATATGGCGGGAAACCAGCGATGGGGTTCGGGCCGAAACCAACGGGGGGGTGCGGGGGCCCGTACCCCGCCGGCGGGCCCCAGCCTGGCGAGAACCTCGGCCGGAACACCATCGGCGGGGGATAGCGGGGAGCCGGGGGGTATCCGCTTTGTTGGAAAGAAGGACGTGACGGGCGGAGTTGTGCGGGAGGGAACTCTCCCGATGAGGGCGGGGCCGACGCGCGGCCGTCGTCTCCAACCGCATCGCACGTCTCTTGTGGCTTGATCACCTGGACTGAGACCGAGCGCGCGGGGGAAGTAATAGCCGTACTCGAGGAAGGGGCGGGCGTGCGAGGCGGGGCGGGGAACTCGGGGGCGAGCGGATTGAGGGGCGCCGACAAGTTCTGGCGGCGCTGGATCGCCCACATCATAAACCGCTGCGCCACCACCGCGTCCATCTCGCTTAGCAGCGCAAACACCTCGCAGTCCGCCGCTGACAGCGTCACCGCCTCGGGCTCAGTCGTGGTAGAAACGGGGGCGCAGGAACCGGTAGTGGTGGTAGAAACTGTGGAGGAAATTGGGGTGGTGGAATTTGGGGCGTTGGAAACAGGAGCAATGAAAGCGGGGGCGGTGAAAGTGGGAGCGACGTAAACGGGGGCGACGGAAGCGGGGGCGACGGAAGCGGGGGCGACGGAAGCGGAAGCGACGGAAGTGGTAGTGGTAGCGGAAACGAGGGCTACAGAAACGGCACCCGTGAACACGGGGAAAGCGGTAGTGAGGTTGGCGGGAGCAGGCTTAAGGGGGAGCGAGGGGGGCGGGTCGGAAGCGTGTCGCGGGGAAACGAGCGCGGTGGGCGGGCGAGGCGGGGCGGCGGCAGGCACAAGCGCGGGGAGCGTGTGTGGCGGGACGGCGGCGGGCGTGCGGGGTGGGGCGGCGGCGGGCACGTGCCGGCGGTACTCCTCCACATAGTCGAGCGCGATCCCGTTCCGCAGGTAGGCCTGTATCTCGGCGTAGTTGGGCGTGTCTCCCGCCTCCAGCGCGCCGAACACCGGGTACAGGTAGGCGGCGTCGGTCTGCAACACCACACACAGCCGTCAGCCGCCGCCCCGCTACCCCTCCTCAACCCCCCCCCCCCCTAAGCCCCAACCCCTTCCTCGCCAAACAACGCCGTTCGGTATAATATAGTAAGGCCGTTTGTCAACCGTATACTTTAAACCTGTACATCGTTTGTACACTGCCGGCCGTCATCGTCAACGAGTTTATTTTCTAGGCTATACTTTTTATTTTTATCGTCATTGGTCTAGCGACCGTATATAGTGGCCTAGAGGTAATAAAACCTACTATGTCATAAAGTTAAATGTTATCGGGCCGAAATAATCTAGTTCTCGATGACGTCGGCGGTAGACAAACTGCCTAATTCCCAGTGTCGACGCAACTATAACGAATTATTATTTATGTACGTCAAATCGTACTTCTCGCATACAACTTATTTATGTGTTTGAGGTCGCGGGGCGGCGTCTTTTATGGCTGTGAAGTTTAAGTTATATGCGTTGTTGTTCATAACTTGACGGTAAAAGCGTACAGTGACGGTTAATACGGCAGGGACATTATAATACATTCTATGATACAATACAAGTAGCGAAATGTAGATGTACAATATGATGTACATAAAAAAATCCGTATTAGGAGGCCGGGCGTGCGCGTCGCAAATAGCGTTGGAGTATAGCGCTGCTGCACGCAGACACCTCGGTGGGCGGGGCTTGCGCGGTGGGCGGAGCGGCGGGGGGCAGGCGCAGGTACCGGCGCAGGCGCGCGTTGCTACACGTCGACACCTCGGAGGGGGGAGCGTCGTGAGGTGGGGCGGGGGCGGATAGGCGCAAGTACCGCTGCAGGAGCGCGCTGCTGCACACCGAGTTGGGCGTAACGGTAGACGTGGAGTTATCTGAACCACCGGAGCCAGCGCTCCAAGTGCGCAGGCGCCGCGGCCGCGCGACTTGCGACGCCGACACCGATATCTCGCTGCCGCTGTCGCTGTCGGAGTCAGAGGGGGCGGGGGCGGCTCGGTCGGTCCACGCGAGCAGCGAGCGCAGCGCGGGCGTGGCGGAAGGAGGGCTACTCACCCCGGTGGCGGGTTCAGCTCGCGGGTCAGCGTGTCCGGCGCGCACCAGCAACTCGCCGATGCTGACGTCCTCCTCTGTCGACGTGTCGATCAGGACCACTTCCAAAATGTCCTCCTAAACACACAATAATAATTAATTAGAGGCATGAGAATAGTGGTGCCCGGGCGCACATTATAAGAATTTCTGATCAGTAAAATCCGGACGCCTGGCCGGACCACACACTACTCTTTGTTGTGGCAAGTGTTGTTAAGTTGGTGTGGCAAGTTTTGTGACATTAAATTTCAAAATTAATAAATTTATTCGCGAAATTCGAAATACATACTGAGGCGGTTTGAATAGCAAAATTTGTAACACAAAGAAATGTAACCACTTGTGACAAATGGGGGGAGAGGTCTAAGAGTCATGAAATTTGTGTATGGATACACCCGTAGGTAAGGTACCTGGTGATCTCGCGCAACCACATTAGCGACGAGACGCTTGTCGGTGACTGCGGCGAGGAACCTGGCGGCGGCGGCGCGCGGCCAGCGGCGGGCGGCAGCGGGCGGGGCGGCGGCGGCGAGACGCGCCCGTACCGCCTGCGCCGGCAGCGACGACCACGCACGCAGTAACGGACGCAGCTCGGCGGCGCGGACTGTCTCTACAGTGCCGTAGTCCACGTGACGGACCTACATAAATTGAGCATCAATGGATTATTTTTATTTTTATAGAGATTGGGTCATCGACCACCCAGTGAGAATAATCAAGTAAATATATCATCCATAAGTCGCTGGTTCAAATCCGGCTCGAAGGACCATATGTGGGGATTTGGCAAGTCTGTCTTTCTCCAGGCTGTAACTCAAAAACGGTAAAAACTAGAGTTGAAATTTTGACAGAAGATGTACTTCTGTTGCTGCTATAGCTATACTAAAAACAAAATAAATTTAATGTTTAAGATAAGAGGGGCTCATATACAATAGGCAAGATGCGTGTAAAACAAAATTGATTAAATGCAAATTATTATGATAGTGGTCTAAAAGATAGACAATGACAAAAAATATCTGAATTCTGTTAAAAAATAAGTAAGATATTAGCGATTTAAGTTTTCTACCCACCTCTTTAGTCTGAACTTTGTATGCACCTTATAGACTTTGACGTCACCATCAATATCGGATCTCTCTTTCTATTGACCCCTTCAAAGTTTAGGCTAGTAACTTTGTTGTTTTCAATGTTATCAAAAAACTGATTGGACTACATACTTTTTCGATATAGATTTATTCAAAGAAGATAGGCTTAGTAAAAGAAAGAAAAAATCTTTCATATTCCCTATTATCATGTTTTTTGCTTTCTTCCTTTTTGATATTAGATGGCGCTGCAGTACCTCCACATCGCACAATCGCTTGCATGACATCGTAGATGTTATAATTGTTCACCTGAACTATTTTTTCAAGATTTTTACTGGTACAGAACCCTTCGTGCGCGACTCGCACTTGGCCGGTATTTTGACTATTTTTTTTTCTCTAAGCCTGTGTACCTTGACGGTGTCGCTGTCGAGCACCTTCACGATGAGGGAGCGGTGCCAGTCGCCGCAGTAGCAGCTACAGCAGTAGTGTCCCGCCCGCACCGCGCCCAGCGCCAGCCGCCGACCCTGACCCGACTCAGACTTGAAGTACGAGCTGGACACATTGCATAACAAGCTTTGATCATCATTGTAGTTCCACAACGAAGGAATTTGTTGTATATGTACATGTCACAATAATAATATGTCGTTTGTGTAAATAAAATGTATGTATTTCATGCATTCATCTAGCCTATATAGCCTTTCTCAATTAATGGACTAACCAACACAAAAATAATTTTTCAATTCCGGCCATTAGTTCCCGAGGTTAGCTTTATATTATAAGTATAAATAGTGAAACTGTTCAGAACTCACTTCATTTCATCCATCAGATTCTCCATGGCGATATCGTAGTCCTCTCCGAGACGGATCAGCCAGAAGTGCGAGGGGGAGTAGACCTCGCCGACCATCACCTCCAGCATGTCCCCCGCCTCCACGCCCCCCAGGTCCGGGGGGGGGATGCTGTCCATGTAGTGCATGCAGTCCGGAGGGAACACATCCGGCTCCTGGGTATGTTTAATAACAGTGAGGGCCTATTTCACCCATTAATAAAACGCCGGATAGGCTACCCACAAGACGTTATGTGACAGATAGAAGTTTAGTGACAAAAACATTGAGTAAGATACACCAATGTGAAATTTCTCTCTCTCGAGCGTAGTCATAACAAACAAACTCTTCAGCTTTATATTATTAGTACAGACCTATTCTGAATAAAGAGTTTCGTTTTATTTTTTACTCACAAAGTCAATAAACGGCAGCGCGTCCTCGGGGTCGACGGGCGAGTCTCGTGTGGGGGCGCGGTACGTGGGGCGGGGCGTAGGGCGGGGCGGGGGCACACGCTCGTCTATCAGCAGCCAATCATCCTGCAGCTCGTGCGCCGCGCACCCCGCTAACGACACCGCCACGCTGAGCACGCTCGTGTACCCGAACCGGGCGAAGTCCAGTTCGCGACCGTATTTCTGTCTGTTGAATATTTTATTATAGTTTACATAATGCCAAGAAAATGGGCGGCCAGCGGTTGCTTCGTGGAAACATCCATAGATATTATTATTATCAAATGTATATAAGCCGACTAGTATTTTTCGACGGCTTTGTCCGCGTTGAAATTATTTATTCCAAAAGAGCATTTAATAATTGGAATTAAATGCTCTTGTGGAATGGAAAATGGAATGAAAAAGTATCCTACATCCTGAGTCAGCTGACAGCCTAACTGGATCAGCCCCTTAAGTAGGGTCACCCCTGCTGATTTTATAGATATTATCTAGATATGTCCAATGTCACTCTGTGGTAATGTAGCAATCTAAGGATGAAAGAATCTTTTAAATCTTACTTCTCAGTTATAAGTACTTTTTGAGTTTATTTGTAACAAAAATACAAAAATACAAATCTTTCCCATTCATTGATAGTGTAAGATATATGTATAAACATTTATCATTTACATAAATTATTTCAATAGTCAAACTAAACTTGTAAACCATAGCAGGATAGTCTGAAGGTACCTATATTTCCGCATCAGTTCAGTGCACAAGATCCCACCAGGCTCCTGCAAGACCATCTCTGACAGCTCTCTCTGCAACTCTTCCAGCTGGGCCCGTTTGGAGCTGCTTGTGCCTGAAAATGTTACTGTTCTAAAGGGAATAACTATTTAACTATTTCATTCCTACTCCCTTATCATCATATTAGCCTATTCTCTCACAAAGGCCAACAATGCACTCGGAACTTCTGTTGTTGCTTAAGGCAACAATAGTTTCAATCAGGTCTACTCGAGATCATCATCTCAGACTAGAATGTACACCAGCCAACTCCCTTATAGCTCACAATTTCCTAAGTAATAAAGTTGTACAGACTTGGAATATGTTGTCTGATGATATTGTATCTGCACCAACTGTTAACAGTTTTTAAATAAGCCTTAACAAATGTTTGATGACAAATAAGCCCCACAAAATAAATTAATAAAGAGCATGTGAATTACAACACTGTATGATATGGTCACATCAGCCAAAAGCTGCTAGACCATTAATTATTTATTAATTAATGGTCTAGGTCTTAATGAGAAAATGGATTATTTATTAATAAATAATCCATCTTCTCATTAATCCATTGGGCTCATTAGCGCCCTAAATTCATAAAAAATCATAACAATCTTACTACATGATAGTTGTCTGGAGGAATAGCTGTCTTCTGTGTCAGAATAGTCAGATTTTCCTGCTGTATTTACATTGACAAAAGGCATTCTCTTCTTAAGAAAGTTGAGGTAGGCAGAGCTGTGACTTTGCTCATTGAGTGTGTCATTCTCTTTATCAGATATACATGTTTTAGCAGTTCTATAATTCTTCTCTTCACTTCCTTCATGTATTGTATGTACAGGATTAGTTTTCGATATCTGTCTTTTCTGATCATCTGATTTAAATTCTGTATTGTTTTGGGTCTTACTTGAGTCATTAGATTTATTCTCACATGCTAAATTATTTGTAGAGTTGGTGACATTTCTATTTTCTGACCTCGCCGGTTCTCTCTCAGCCTTATAATATGTTTTGTTCTGTTCTATTCTACCTTTGTGTGTGAGAGTTTCCTTTTCAATTGTTTTCTGTACCTGGTATGTTGTTGCAATGAGATTTTTTGCAGGCATACTATTCTTTAGCACCGTTTCATTTACACTTCGTCTTTTACCTTTTCTGGAATATAAACACAGAAGACGACAAAATAAAACATACTTAAATCTGTAAGCATTATTAAAAATGCTGTCCCTTTTATTTTTCTGCCATCTATCATCAATACTTTTTTGCATTTATAATACACTAGCTCTACACCGAGAAATAAGAAAATTGCAAATCAGATGATTTCGCATTTATAAAATTGGCATAGACAAGTATACACAACTTTAAATACATACATTTTGGCACTCTGTGATGGTTTCTGTCTCTGTACAAATTGATCAATGTGTTTTAATGTTTCTGGAACTATAAGAGTCAGTATTGGGTTTGAATCTGGTCCCTGGAACTGCAACATATATTTTTTTATATTTTATATTAGGTTTGACTTAAGTGTTTCCATTTGTATGACATACATAAAAAAAATAGCTTTTATTTTCCTAAAACTACATTATTGGTTTGTATATACAAAATATTAACTTCTCATGGCTAGTCATGGCACAGTGGATAAACAAGGTAGTGCAAGCACAGCCCTGGGAGCAAAGTGCCAAGTATGAAATGCATGAAAATGATAAATTTAAATTAATGCAGTACTAGCATCAGAAACATTTTATGTTTTTTTAATCAATTTTAACAAAATTCGTATTATAGAACCAACTGTGCCATTGATGACTGAAATTTATATGTGACCCAAAGTGGATTTTTCTCCTTTTATATAGTCAATAACCATTTAATCAATATTACTATGCATTTATAAACCAATAACCAAAGTTCACTCCAAAGATTAGGTACCAATGTGGTTTCATCAACTGAAGTTTTTAGGACATTCAGATAAACATTTAATAAAATATTAAAGGTCATCATAGAGAGCTCCAAACCAAGTAGAACTTACCAAGAAACAGTCAGTAAAGTGTTTCTTGAGAAAAGTCACGGGGTCTCTAAATCCGAACTTTGACAGAGGTATCTGCTGACCCATCATGTTCCTATAATCCCGCATCAGAGAACGCACGTCCACTTGGGACGGGCTCGACACCACCAGGGACCGAAGAACCGTCTTCAACTGCTTCAGCTCCTCCTCCATGGTTAACTAGGTTACGGTTGTGTTGATAAACAAGTTACCTTCACTGGGTACCTTCCGGTAGAAATAACACATGTATTTGAAGATTCGCTGAGATTGTAGTGCTTTAGTATGAATGACTAAGCTTGCGTAAATCTATAGCTAAACATTTAAACTTTATCTTTGTTCAATAATCCAGAAAAGTTACCATTAATCTGAAAAATACACCTACCGACAAAACATTTTTGTATATAAAATATATGAAAATTTTATATTTGACACTCATGGACTATCAAAAATGACATTTGTTTCTTCTTTATATTTTTTCTTTTTGTGGTGCTAGGGCTCTTAACTATAGCAAGTGTCAATAAAGCGGGAAAAAAATATTGTCCAAAGTCTAGTAAAATTCAAAACGTCAGAAAACTCGAAACATCTCTAGGCTCCAATCAGTAGCTGTATTCCTTTCAAATTTCTATAGTGCAAATCCTTCATTTGTCTCTTTATTCGTTTCACCGTTCACAGATAGTCTATTTATTTGACAGATACAACTTTATTTGATAGATTTTGTATGGAGATTTTGTCTAAAAATTTGTGGATAGCCTAGCAGTAACTTTAGCAGTGGCCAGTGAGCGCCGAGCGGTGAAATAGGCCCTTGCCTCTTAGTAAAGTGGTCCTCCTCCTCCTTATTTTATTTTTTATTTATTTATATGGCGCTTCGGCTATAACCATGGCCAATATCAAGTAAAGGTAGGAAGACAATTTTCTTGTTCCAATAGTTTTTAGCAACGTTACATACATTTCGTCAAGTCTAGTCTAGTCAGAGTAAAGGTAAAACGTCAATACAGAGTAAAGTCAGTCGGTTTAGTCAAACGGTAAAAGCCTTACTAGTTATTAAAACTTTGGATAGAGTATCGGAGGGGACAACAAAATAGCACATTTCTTGAAGTTGTATCACTTGTCCTCTCTTGTGCATGACAACGAATGTTTAATATTCGATATTCTACCATTATCGCATCAAACACTGAAATAACACAAATTTAACAAAAAAATACAAAACACACAACGTCGCCCTCTAAAATCCCCACCAAAACTCCTCCTCCTCCTACGTAAAAGCTTCTAATGGTTAAAGTTGATCTATACGATGAGCTTAACATGATGCGCTCAGCGCTAGTAAAACGATAGTGTTAATTCGAGTATTTATTTTTTTGTCGAAAATTTTCTAAGTAGCCACTAGCCGCCCCTAAGGCTACACTAGCACTGGGTAGGTCGATTATCTCGGAAACTAAAGGCCTCAGCAAAAAAGTTACATGACTAAAAATGATGCCTATAAGGATGCCAATCGTATCCGCTAATAATAATAGGGTATTATCTAGACATCGATTTTTTTTTAATCTTTTGTTTTGAATATTGATCAGCGTTTATCTCGAAAACAGTGCGAGTTGCGATCTACGTAAAAGCTTCTAATGGGTTAAGATAGATCAATCTATATGATGAGTTTAACATGATGCCTGAAAAAAAATCTAACTAAAAATGATGCCTATAGCCTGTACGTACATGACAAGATCATGTTTTGCAAAATCCATGAGAATGAAAGAAAACCAACGTCTTTGTCTTTGTACCTACGAAAGTAATAAATAAAACTGTCAACTGTATCATCAGCTGTCTTTGTCAATGTCATTTTGACTTTGATTTTTGTTGTGGTTTTGTGCACAGAATAAAGTTTATACTAGATGGTTTTGTGAGTGTTTAGGATTTTGTAGTAAATTTTCGACAAAATTTCAGTTTTATTATTCATACTACATAAAAACCCTATAAAATAAATACAAGATGACTGAACGAGATTACGCACCTTTAAGTGTAGCATGTGTGCGGGGACTTTGTGAGAAATTATATGATAAGCGAAAGTTTGCAGGGGGCGAAATTGAAAAGTAAGTTTTTAGCTATTTATTATAGTAACAATACTTATCGGATAACAAGCTTCCACCAAGCTTAAATGACTATTATTTTTCAGGATGGTAAAGGATTTTAGTGATGCTAACAACACTAATCAGATCAAAAAGTTAATTAAAGTTTTAGGGCAGGACTTGATGGCCAGTACGAATCCGAATGTAAAAAACGGGGCGTTAATGGGTCTATCTTCTGTAGCCGTTGGCCTGGGCCAGGTAATATTACTTATTTATGTATATACCCAAAAAATGTTAGTCAAAACTATCCAGAACCCAAGAAAACAGATTTATTATTAAAAGGTAACCAAAATCTTTAATTCCAAACTACTTTTGTGCCATTCCAAAAGTTTATTAATTTTGTAACGAATTTTAATTGCTGTCTAGTAATGAATAAGCCCATCACTGTGAGACCTAAGTATTTTATCTGTTTTTTTTATTTTTAATTTTTTTGTATGTTTTTCTTGTGAAAAATATTTAATTATTGCATTCATTTATTAACTTGAATATTCTTTTTGTAACAACTTTTAAAAGTTTCATAATATACTTTTCAGGGTTGTGTCACATATCTAAGTGAACTTACACATCCAATCATAGCATGCCTTGGTGAAAGTGAAGCAAGAGTGAGGTATGCAGCTACTGAGGCACTGTTTAATGTTCTGAAGATAGCTCGCAGTGATTCCCTGACATTGTTCCCTATTGTCTTTGATGCCCTTGCTCGTCTTGCTGCTGATCCAGAGTCTCAGGTGCGACAGGGAGCTGAGCTGCTGGACAGATTAGTAAAGGTTAAAATAATATTCTTTCATTGGTTTATATCTTTGTATTTTAGTTGTTAGATTACTTGTTAACTAACTAAACTAAAGGTGCAAATAAGGAATACAAGGGTATAATTAAATACCTCAATACTTAGTCATTGGAGAAGAAACTTATACTGCTTACAATGAATTGGGCAAGCCAATTTAGCTCTCACTATCCAACTGCCAGTACATTTATGTATAAGCTATAAAGCTCTTATATAGCTAAGCTATAAAGCTCTTATATAGCTGCACTTTATCATGGTTTTACAAAAGTTTTTAAAGAAAATATTATTTACACAAAGTTTCACTTTAAATCGGCTTTCTATTTATTCAGGACATAGTAGTGGAGAGTGGGCGCGTAACCCTCACGAGCCTGGTGCCCCTGCTGCGGGCGCGTCTAGCGGCGCGTGCTGCGGGCGCGCGACAGTTTGCAGTGGGCTGGGTGTGCGCGCTAGACGCGGCGCCGGCTCTCGGCCTGCGCGCACACCTGCCCGAGCTGCTGGACCCGCTCTTGGCGGTGCTCGACGATTCCAACCCGGAGATACGCCGCATGTAAGTGTCTACACACTGGGCCTCGGGTGCGTCTGGCGGTACGTGCAGAATAAGCAGTCATTCTTTTCACGACGCTTTTCTGTACGGCCGTGAAATCGCGCTCCGGTCTAGTCATTAGTGCTGAAGCATGACTTTCCTACGGCTCCAAATTTATCGTCTATACCTGATCTACCAAAAGGTGAAGTGCAAGAGAGACATTCCGTATGGTATTGCATAATGACTAGTGCTAGTTCAATGCTGATTAATATATATGCAGTCATGAAATTTGGTGATAAGATTGTTTTATTGGGTAGACACCCGCTAAGAAAGGAATTTTAAAGTGAAATAGGCATTGAAATTTTGTATGAAAGTTTGTCATTTTTTCAGTTAGAGACATGAAATTTTATTTCTGAGCCACTGATTCAAAATGAATAAATGCATCTTTAAGAATTTTTTTAAATTCTTCCCCTAAGAGTGTTAAAAGGGGATTAAAGTTTCTAGATTTATAGATATTATAGATATATAGATTTCTAGCGGGAAAAGCTAGTTAACTAATAAATCTATTTAATGTCTAGGTGTGAGGTCCAACTGAATGAATTCCTGCGCAGTATCAAAAAGGAGCCGGCCGAGGTAGACTTCCAAGCGATGATCAACATACTCATTGCACACGCACAGTCCACTGAGGATCTTATACAGGTACAAGCAGACCCAACAGACGTAGTCCTGCCTAAATTGTTCTGCAAATCTAAAATGGATTATCATTTTCAAATCCCCTTGAATACCTGCAAAAAATTTAATCAAAATCTGTCCAGTCGTCCAGGGAGTCAGTCGTCAAGGTCAAGGGAGAAACTCAGTAGCAAACACACGCTGACAAGATATGAGGCTCACTCACTGAGTTGAACTATTTTAAGATATCTGGCATCCGTTTCCAGCTGACGGCGATAACGTGGTTGAAGGAGTTTGTGGAGCTGGCCGGCGCGTCGCTGTTGCCGCACGCATCCGGCGTACTCGCCGCCGCGCTGCCCGCACTGGCGTACCACGATGACGCCAGACGGAGTATCCTTTACAGAGTAGGAAAATGTTCTTGTAGTAAATAAAAAAAAAGAACAATATAATATGTATATATAAAGTCGAAATGAGAAAACTCCTCTTTTTTTGGAAGTCGGTTAAAAAGTACAAAATGTAAGAAAAGGCTGGCTAATTAGACTACTTTATTATTCACATTAATTGTAAAATATAAATACTGTTTATTTACAAATGAAAGTGTAAGCACCACCTGTATGAATAAATATGTACGCTAGTTGCGTACTTGCGCCTGGATCGTTACAAATTTTAGTGTAAAATTTATAATCACAATGTGCATAGTAACAAGAGAAGAAATATTTTTCGATTCAGGTATTTATTACAAAATACTTTGATCTAATTGTGTAAGCCTTAATGGACAGCAGAGATACGCGAGACGGCAGCGATAGTCAACTTCCAACTGATGAATCTCGTCGTCAGTGACGTGGCCGAAGACGTCAGCGCCACTGACAGAAGTGACGTCATAGCAACTGACAGATGTGAAACTAGTGACGTCACTGACGCAGTCGACAAAAATGCCGGGAAGACGGCGCTGAACTTAGACGCTGTGGTGGGAGTGTTGACGAAAATGTTGAATCACAACTCAGTTCATACGAAGGTGGCGACCCTCGACTGGATCCTGCATCTGTATACCAAGCTCCCCAATATGGTGAGTTTGTTAAACTTATAAATAACATGGACGCACTTGCCGTGGAAGAGACCTCCTTGGGCCGGCTCGATCGGAGAAACCGGAAAACTGGCGTGTAGCAGTGTTGCTCTTGCTGTGTTTACCGGAAGCCCAACATCCCCACACCCCATGCCCAATCCATATTATCCTTACTTCTACACGCCCAAACCGCCAAACAGATTTTTATGAAATTTGGTATGGAGATACTTTGAGTCGGAGGAAGGACATTGGATAATTTTTATTCCAGTGAAATTACCGCACTAAATGAATTTTGACGATCCATAAATGTCTGTTGCCAGATGTACGGTCAGACGGAGCGCGTGTTCGGCGGCGCGGTGGGCGCGCTCACTGACCCGGCGGACGACGTTGTGCGCCGCGCTCTCGCCGTGCTCGCTGAGATATGCTCCTGCCCCGCCCCCGCCGCGCCCGCGCCCGCCTCCGCCGCCGGTGAGTACGACCCCTGCTTAGTACTTGTATGCAGGGTGCAACAAAAGTACATAATGATAATACTTTGGGTATGTAGGTACGTGTTACTTATAAAGAGTTCCCTGTGAAAACAGCAGCGCTGAAAGCTAAAAATTAATTTGTTTTTTTTTTATAAGTTTAAGTCAGTGAAATGAGTTTACCCATACTAATCACATAAAAAACACATTCACTTTCTTCGCTACTACTTGCAAACATCTCCACTATTGGTTGACAGCAAACACTGTATAAGGGCCACATACGGTGTGTATGTGGCCCTGACTAGTACATATCATTTACTTTTGTTGTCCTTGCCTGAGTAAAAATAAAAGAAATAAAAAATATCTTTAATAAACACCCAAGGAACAAAACACAGCCAGATATATAACACATTACAATAATTTAAAAAAAAGAGAATATCACTTACAATTCACAAATAGCAAATAAAATTTATTTTTTATATTATATAAATAAAATTAAACAAAAAAACTGCATGTGGCCGTATATGCGCCACCTCCGCCCGCCACAGGCCACTGAACACACCTTTGCGTGCATGCACGCTGCAGTGCGTACACTCTTAAGTAGAAGTGACAGAATTATTGTTAACCAACCTACGAGTTTGATTTATGATGACGACTGATCCCATAGTATTTATTGTTAAGTATGATGTGTTTTATTTTTTGTAACGTTTTTGTTGTAATACGAACTCTCTAGTTTTGTATTTAATGTAAAATATTACATTGTGAAGTAAAATGTCACTTGGAACTTTGGTTGTCTTTGTTCAATAATTTTTCCTAACACAACAGTTTTATAGAGAGTAAATGAGGACCTGAGATTTTTAGATTAGGTTAGTTTTTTGCCATCTGCCTTTAAATGAATGTTGGTGTAAAAAAAGTTGGTTGTTGACAAATAACGTGAGAGTAAATTCGGAATCTTAAATAAGTAAGAATAGGACTGAGAATCGGTCAACATCTATTTTTCGTCAACACCTAATGAAGTAGGCACGGGACAGCTGGTAAATAGAAAAATTATATCTTCAGGTGTGCTAGAATGTAGCCCATACTACCACAAGTTCCTGCGCGCGCTGCTGCGACTGCTGGCGGCCGACGAGAACCTTCTAGAGGACCGGGGTGCCTTCATCATCAGGTAAGTAATCACGTGATTTGGCTAAATTCTTTTGATAGTTAGGTTTTGTATGTGTTTTCTTGAGTGGATATCATTTTGACACATCAACACCCAAACGAACTGTCACACTTACAATATTACATATTCAATGCTTCGGAGCCGTTGTCTCCAGAGGCAATTAAGATATACAATTTTTGCACATGTCCCTTGTATAGGGAATACTGTGAGTTCCTATGAAGCTGACGTGTTTAGAGCCTGAAAACCTCAAGATAAAAAAAATATTCAATACTTGATATTATAAATGCGAAAGTGTTTCTATCCGTCTGCCTGTTACCATTTCTCCTTTGAACTGATTTTGCTTAAACCTTGTATGGGCATATTTTGGGTCCCGTGGAAGGATATAGTATACTTTTTATCCCGAAAATTTGCGTTTTTTTTATTTATTTGGAAAATTTACAGCTAAATTACAAATATTTCTAACATAGCACGAGAAGGCCAATTAAAATTTTTCACTCACAAAAATATAAAGTAGAATGTAAAGCAATACACAAACAGCAAACAAAGTAAATAAAAAATTATGGTCTAACGGACTCAACAGATTTTTTTTTCTCTTGTTACCACAATACATACTAAATTTAATTAAAAAATTGATCGCTAAGATTCTTCATTAGTTTACCGATACTGATACAGAATAAATACAATTCTATGCGTCGTGATGCCTAATTGAACGCTTTACTCGATCTGAACGTTGTTGCTGGGGGGACGTACAGAGGTCGATGACGCCTAAGTGATGTTGATGGAACATTTATTCTAATTTTCTCAAGGAGTTCGGGACAATCTATAATACCATTAATAATCTTTAAGTGAAAAACTATATCGGCTATATTTCGGCGCTCAAATTTGGTATTTTTTCTGGATATTTACAATGCGCTCAATATAGGTATTGTAATTGGGGTTCCAAAGTTATTTATTTATTACAAGGAAAACTTACAGCTAATTTTAGTCTAAAAGCAGTTTAAAAATGTATAAGCCAATTAACAGTTTTCGCGACTAGAATTAACTTGAGAACAATATTCCAGGTTTCCGCATTATATTCGAATGTTGTCGCAGCGGAGTTGCAAGCGTCATCTGGTGGGATTATATAAGCATTTATGTGCAGGCAACTATGCGTGCTGCTCGGCGCAGAGGAGGTGTTCGGTGCGCTGGCGCGGATACTGCGCGACGCCCGCGAGTTGCGCTTCGCCGCGCGGCTCGTCGACGTGCTCAGCTCGCTGCTACTCACCGCCGCCGAGCTGCACCACACGCGCCGACAGCTGCGCGCCTTCGCCGATCCGGTATGTGTCTGTCTCCCTCGCTGTGTCTCGCTTGCACACATGGATGCTGTGCGACGCCCGCGTGTCTGCTTACACGCTATCTCTCTCTCGCTCATACACACTCGTGTCGCAGGCGACGCACGCGCTGTTCGAGGTGCTGTACGCGAGCTGGTGTCACAGCCCGGTGGCGCTGCTGTCGCTGTGTCTGCTGACGCATAACTACGCACACTGCAACCGACTCATCGCTACATTGTATCCTTTTTGTTACGTGATAATTTCTATAGCCGATAGAAACCGTATTATTTCCTAAACAGTAACTCAGTGGTGATCTCGAGATTACGGTGGACTTCCTCACCGAGGTGGACAAGTTGGTGCAACTTATAGAGTCGCCGATATTTGCGTGTAAGTGTTTAAAACTTTACACCGTAACATTTAGATGCTCACAGCTCACACTGAACAACATCAGAAAGTAATATTAATATGTGGTGTATTACGTAGACCTGCGCCTGGAGCTGCTGGGCGGTGCTCAGAGCGCGGAGCTGCGCGGCGCGCTGTTCGGGCTGCTCATGCTGCTGCCGCAGAGCGACGCCTTCCACGCGCTGCGTCGCCGCCTCCAGTGCGCGCCCGCTGCGCCGCTACCGCTGCCCGTCCCGCCGTCAGTACACACACATACGCGCACACACACACACACACATGCTGCTACCTTGCGTCACAGCAATAGGGTATTTTACACTATTTGCAAAAGTAGGTCAATTTATTTCTAACATAGCCACTTTTCAGTGATCGTTTTATTTTCTCAAAATAACCTCGCTGTACAGTCATAAAACAAGTGAAAGCGCTGTGCGCCATGATGCGATGTATGTGATATCACTAATCGCAAAGAAAAAAAAATTTTTTTTTTCATTACATCCATTAAATTCAGAAGATGTTTTAAAAATAAATCTTTAATTTTAAAAACCCCTTTCTGAATTTAACAATAAAGAATATTAAAATACGAACATTTAACACCACCTTCGTCGTTGTTTATTTTAAAATTTGTGACGTCACAGACTTTCATCATGGGGGACAGCGTTTTGGATCACGCGATATATAGATTAAAAAAGAGCAATTTCAAAACTTTCAATTTGAAATTATAAATTGATATCGCAATTATATGAACGTAATTCAGAATATTATTTAGATATGTAATTAATCAAACTATCATAATAATACACTCTTTTTATTTTTTTATTCATAAGGGCAACTAGCCTATTTTCTATGCTAAAAAAAAAACTATCGCCATCTGGGTGCAGTTCGGTTGCTAATATCGTCAAATGCCACGTATAAAACAGTTGTTCATCTTCGATGAACGTCAAAGCATTAATTGGTCTATTTATTTATTTATTACAGGGAAAAATTACAGCTAATTTTAGTCTAAAAGCAATTTAAAAATATATAAGCCAATTAACAGTTTTCGCGACTAGATATACAAGTTAAATTCATTTGGCATAAATCGAACTGGTGCACTCATATGAAAATACAATATATTGTAACATAATGTATAAACTTACTATTTTAAATTATGTTACTTATGTAGAATTTACGCACTAGTAAAGAAATTGTCTGTTAACATTTTTCTAAGTCTAAAAATATTTAATATAGGCTGCATTGTACGCCCTGCTAGCTCGCAAGATGAACGCATTTTGACTGTAGGTGGTAGGAGCGTATGGAACGTGCAGGAGTTGATGTCTTCTGAGGGGTCGAAGTATCCCACGCACGCACAAAAACAAACGCCAACGTCGGCTTCATAGACATCTTCTTGTCATTCACTTCTCTGAGAAAGTTGCGCAATATGCTCAATTTAGTCTCATGCCGACCGCTCGCTGACCATCAGCACCGACAGCATGAAGTATGATGTATCACTGCAGACCGCTACACGTTATTCAAATCTAGTTCCTAGAATATCATACATCTTGATATCTCCATAAGCGCCGACTGAATGCAAGCGACCGGATCGAGGCTAAAATCAGCTAAAATTCTTGAAAATATATATTAAACTGTCAAATCTCATGTCATATTTTAATTCCAGTTCCAGAGAGAACAAGATCGACTTCGATGCGCTGCTGCAGCAGTTCGTGACGCTGCAGGAGGCGCACCGCCGCGAACGCCTACTAGAAAGACGCATCTCGCGCGCCCGACTGCACGACCAGCAGTGACGCACTGCGACAGATACGGGGAAGTGACGTAGTGTGATGGGAAGTGACGTAGTACGACGGGAAGTGACTAAGTGTGACGGAGGTGCAGGAGTGACGTAGCTTGACGGGAAGCGGAGACGTATTGTGCCGGAGGTGCAGCAGTGATACTGGGTGACAGAGAAGCAGTGACGCAGTGTGACAGAGCAGCATTGAAGCTCGTGACATTGACGTACTGTGATTTATAAGCAGCAGTGACACACTGTTATAACCCACGCGCGCATAGTGCAGCTACCAATAAATAATTTAAAAAAATATATTATACATTCGCTCAAGATTAGCGGTATGGTTCTGTCAAAACGTACAAAACGCGATTGTAAACAAAGTGTTGTCACTTTGTTGTTGACAATCGCGGTTTGTATAGATTTTTTTTTACAGAGGTTTAATGAACCATACCGTCAATCTTGAGCGAATAGTTAATAGTAACCAATTTTATTATTTACTTACTGTAAATACATAGCAGATATGATTTTTTTACTTTAAGTATTAACTAATTTGTTTTTATATTTGTGTTGTTGTATATATAGACAATTTTTTTTCAATTAAATTGTATTCTTAGTATGAATTTATACAAAACAACAATGACGTTCTTAGTCAATATTTTTATAACTTATTTAAATAATCACTGTTTATTTTATTTTGTAATGAAATTAGAACATTACTATTGATTATATTCTCTTTGGTACATTAATTTATACTTAGATATTTTTTTCAAATAATACAATCAGGAAAGCTGAATCAAAGCCGGACAATCTGACTTGGTTT
Source organism: Cyclargus thomasi (assembly GCA_026546445.1). Taxonomy (NCBI): domain Eukaryota; kingdom Metazoa; phylum Arthropoda; class Insecta; order Lepidoptera; family Lycaenidae; genus Cyclargus; species Cyclargus thomasi. The sequence continues at coordinate 40,725 of JAOTAV010046931.1, forward strand.
CAGCTGTGTTATGTCAAACTCAGCCGACAGATCACGACTTACATGGAATTAACATATTCCAACCAGAAGTACATCTTTTCCGGTTCGTCAACTGGTCCTCTTTCAATTTCCCCTATGGTACTTTTTAATTTTTCTGATATCTTTAAGTGAGTAAGCATTCCATTCCAAATTGAGTCTAGAAATAATTTGCATTATAAATATTTACAAAAAATACTCATGGCAGTTTGGGGGACCACAAAATTTGGTCGAGTTATCTAGAGTCACTATCAGCTGGACTATTGAATTAAGATCGATGATAAAATTCGACATAACCCCAACAAATTACGTATGTCAGCCATCTGTTTTTGAGTCAATTATCTTGGTACTTTAAAAAGTGTATGGACCGGTTGCACCGCTTCCAGATGTAAGGGATTTGCTATATGCAATTTATTTGATAGTTGTGAATAGCCTATCCGACACATAAGGAATACATCCCCCAAAAGTTTTAGTAATTGAGAGATGTTTTTAGTAAATAGTAATTTAGTATATAATAGTAATTTAGTAATTTTACTTGACTATTTGGGGGATTGCCAAGCAGCAATGATTATTGGCGACTTTTTTTTAACTTATTTTACCATTTATTTTTGCCTTTTAAAATCAGTGTTCTATAAGTGTTATATATCAAACTTATTAAAAGAGATGTTATTCCTAATGAATTATGTTTAATAATTTAAGTTATCCTCAATTATACAGTATGGAGGTGACACACACACACTTCAGTATTTTAACAGCACAATGTTCTTCGGAATCTGAGTCGAGTTTGTGAAGCATCGCGCTTGCTTATAAGTCGACATAATATTTACTTATCAGTATAATAAAAATTAGATTTTATTAAATTATAAAAAAATATTTATACAACACAAAACCGGTTTATTTTAAAATGCAAATTATCCCTCATTCAAATATATATTTACATTTTCAGAAATGTATTACAGAAATGCAATTTTGTAAAGGGAAAGTAATAAACCATTTTTCGTTGAATTGTGTCTTTATTGTATTAGATATTACATATCGAGAACATACAACTATTTTTGATTTTATATACAATACTACTTTACAATCAGAACTAGCACAGGTCATATTATATATTTGTGTAACTTACATATATTTTTTTTTAACATGAAACAAGTCAGTCTCAGGACGGAATGTATCCTAGTCAATATCAGAATATAACATTGAAGGTTAAAATAAAATCCAAAATAATTTCTAGGTAAAACTCGCAGTTCACTTTTATCACAAAATCGTGGAAATGTTTTTTTCAATGCGTTGCTACCTGTTGATGAATTTTATTTCTCCTTTTTCACATTATAAAATTTAGCTTGATACAATATTTTCTATTTAACAGTATAGTCTCATAAAAGGTTATGAGGATTATTAACAGCTTATTTACAGCCACCATTGTTAATTGTTTGGTCGATAACAAAACAGCAACAATCACTGCCACACTCAGACGCGAGTAGTAATAATCATTAAAATTTCAATATTCGTCACTGAGTGTGGGAGTAATATTCAAATAAACCAACACGAAATGCCTGATGGAACATTTTTGTATTTGGCTACTTACGACGTAAATGGAGGACAAATTGCACTATGTATATTAGTATTTATCAGTCGTCACTGAGATCAGAGCGATCGCGTCGCCGGAGCACCGATTGAGTCGCTAGGTGAGCGCGCAGGACGAGCGCGGGGCGGGCGCTGGGGGCACGGGGGCGGGGGCGTCGACGACTGGCGCGGGGGGCGGCGTCAGCACCGTGCGCGCGTCAGACTCCAGCGACCACCCACCTCCCACTGACCACCACCACTCCCCCGAGTTGCGGCACCGCTACGTCGTCGACGCGCGCCGCTCGCTGGCCGCCAGCAGCCGCGACACCAGCGCCGCGTGCGCCGCCAGCCCCGCCCCCACCTCCTCCGCTGCCGCCAGCAGCGCCCGCGCCCCCGCCGCCTCCGCCG
>JAOTAV010046932.1:0-16904 GCA_026546445.1 Cyclargus thomasi
TAGCTCAGGTACACAATATAAAGTAGTGCATCATTTCTACGCTAAGGCGGTACGAAGTTCGCCGGGTCAGCTAGTAAAGAATAAAAAGTCTATGGCAAAGTACACCACCAGATCCGGAAAACAAACAAAAAAAAGAATAAAACGTCATAGAGATGTCAAAATATCCCATTCATGTGCGACAAACGATCTTGGTAGTAGTAATTAGTATTATGCAAGTATCGCGGTATTTGCACGCGATACCGCCTCGAGATTACACGGTCAATGTCTGTGACTCACCGCGCGGGTAGCGCAAGCGACGAACTGGCAGCGGGCATGATTGTTTTTCTAAAGTCGTGAGAGAAAACAAAAAAAAGTCTTTGACGCGGAGGTCTTTTAGCTTTGAGTAATGAATAAATATTTACCGTGCTATGCATTTTGTGCGTATAAAAACTTTTTTTAAAAATAATAATCTGTTTTCCAGCTTACATGACATAATTGTACAAATACAGTATAAAATTTTTACCCTAATTAGCTTTACTAATGTAGGTGTAAGATATTATATCTAGACACAATATTAGTAACAACTTTCATGTAAGCTTAAAATTATTTTTAAAAGTATCTAATACATATAGTTAACTAGTAATGCGTTCTTTAAACCATTTTTATATATCTTCTATAAACCCACTAAAAATTATTATTTTACGTATTGTTCTCATAAAACATCCTCGTTACGCCGTGTACGACCCGCGCTACGCTTGTAACTTGCGGCATGCCTCGTTAAAGAGTTCGACGCACACGAGATGCCGAGATGTTCGTGCGGCGCGCGCCCGCCAGCTGACCGCGTCTACTGCGACATGCTCATCTTGATCATTTAATTCTTTTACTTATATAAGATTTTACAGTTCTTATTTATGAGGAAATAGATTTATTATAATATTTTTAGTTTTGCTTTGTCGAAAGTGATTGTGTCTTCTTGTGATTAAATAAATCGCAGTTAACATAATCCATATTTTTGTACGAATTTGTCGGCTAAATATAATCCGTTGAATTAGATCATCAATTGAAATTTTGGTAAAGTGCTGAGATTTTCTATTATAAACTTGTTAAAGAGTAACGTTTGAAAGAGTTACATTTTTTAGACAATTATATCACAAAAAAAAAACAAAAAAAAACATTTTATTTATTATTTATCACATATACCTTATATACTTATCGTCAGAAAAATTATCGCTTTACTTTGAAATATTGATCTGAAACAATATAAATACAGGCATCAAGACTAGTTAATCGCTTCATGCGCACGCGCCACGGCAGATGTTCCCAGCATCTGTCTCGCAGCGGGTCATCTCGCAACCTGCCGCCGACCGCCGACCGCCTCGCCGCAGCAAACAGCTGATCCTACCTGCGCACACATACACATGGTCCTGCCTGCACACATACACGCATCTGATCTTACCTAACACACAAAATACACAGATGTTATACAGGATGTATTATTGTTTGCAATCACCTAGATGGCACCTCTTTACCTCTTTGCAGTCTTCTACCCTGGCATGAATTTATTATAGGCCATGACCTCAAGGCCGCATCATCCAATGGGGTCGCAGAATCCCTGCCTCCTAGGAAGTCAGCAGATTTTGAAGAATGCAAATACTTTACTTTACTGCTTCTACCGTTCCGCGTAACTTCCCTTCAGAAATGCTATTGCTACAGTAAACAGTGTTTTGGGACACCATATAGTATTATTACTTTATTATGTTACATCCTGTATATGTACTTACACTCATGCGTACACACACATATAGCTGATCCTGTCTACGCACACACGTACACAGAACTGTCTATAGTTATAGCGGAAGTAGAATTGATAATAGGGTGTTTTTTTATCTTTTCAATTTTGTCACTTTTTTTGGAATAACAACAGGTTGCTTTGCAGGTTCAAAGATCCGAACAGAACCGCCTTTACTTTTTAAGCAGACAATATTTGTACTTTTCAAATCGTATACGTTCAATGTTAATACGACGAATATATATAAATTTGACGACCTCTGTGGCTCAGTGGATGAGCTAGTGGTGCTTAAGCTGGAGGTCGTGGTTTCAATCAAACAGAAAAAAATAACGTGGTGTAAAGTAAGTATTATTTTATTCTTATTATTTTATTCTTATTATTTTATTCTTATTTAGTATTTAGTTTTTAAGCAGTTCAATTTTTTTTAGTCATTGTTGCATGCTGTGACCAATTATAATTAGTTATTGTATCCGGCATGTATTTTAAATGTTCAAACTAATTGTTATATTTGATTCAAAACTGATTTTGGTCCTCAATAAATAAATAAATGAATAAATAAATAAATAAGTAGTGACCATACATATGGTTAATTAGTACGAATGTCCTCATGTCGAGGTTTTTGATAATGACATTTTGAGATATCCAATATCCATATTCCATACTATTATTATACATGGGAAAGTTTGTTAGTTTATTTGTTATTCCTTCACACCTCTACAAAGCATCCAATCGACTTGATTTTTGGTATAGACTTAGTTGAAAGGAGAGTTAAATAGGATACTCTTGGTTTTAGAAAAAACGTCATGCAACATAAGGATTTTGATATTTTTACGCCATTTTGAAATTCCACGTGAGCGAAGCCGCAAGCAAATTCTAGTTTGTCATATCTTAAAACGTTTGATTAAACTTATGAGGGAATGAAGATGCTGCTCCAAAAATTCTATCACTGAGAGAAAGTAATGAACTTTATTTGAATAAAACAATAGACATGGGTTTAACAATTATTCTTATCGTTTTCAAATCAAACTAAACACCGAGGTAACCTAACGATTGGGCATCATCGAATAGGGAATATGCATGGTTGTTTATTATTTAATTAAATAAATCTTACGTTATTGAAAAACGATGTAGTCCGTAGTTATAATCAGTTTTTTGATAAAATTGAAAACAACAAAGTTACAAGCCTTTAAAGTAGTCAGTTAGAAAGAGAGATCAGATATTAATTGTGACGTCAAATTTCATACAAAGTTCATACTAAATTACGTTTTAAGAGAAAGAGATGGATAGAAAACTTACACATCGCTAATATTTTACTTATTTCTCAACTGAATTCAGAGATTTTTTTGTGATTCTGTATATCTTTGGGCCCACTGTCATTCAATTAATTTTGTTTTACATGCATATTCCCTATTGAGTGTGTAATATTGTGTATTTTTGCAGTACCTAGTAGGCGTGGATCCGGCGAGTCACCGGCCGGACTTGCTACACGTCAGGTCTATGCAGGAACGCGTCATCAACATCGGCAAGGTAAGCATCGTCCGCATCCTCTTCCCCAAAAAAATATCCTCTTCCTCATTCGCATCCTCTCAATTTGCGCGTATCAATTCTACTTCCTCCTTCTCTTCCTCGTAATCACTTCTACAACAACCCTAAAACAGAGTGATGAGATAAATTCTGATCATCGTTGAAAAATGAGTAAGTTATATAAGTAGGAATAAATAAATAAAAATCCTTTTTTTCGGACTAAATTTGAAACAAATGTTTTCAGAATGTCTACATGTTGACCTACCACCGGTTCGGGAACTCGCCGTATCTCTCTTTCCAAGTCGCTACTTTAAAGGCTTATAACTGTTATTTTTCATCATATCAAGAAATCAATTTAACATAGTTTTTCAATAGCGTTTTGCTCACTCATCATATTTCGTCGTAGAAGTTCTAACACCCCGTAAGTCACATTTTGGCTATTTCGTCATTTTGATACCGTTTTGCAGAAAATCGGAAAACGCATAGTCTAAGTTAGTCGGGAACACGCGTTAGCTAATAAAAACTTGTACAATTTTTTAATTGTAAAATCTTATTATTATGATGTGATCTATACAAAAGTCAATTAATTGGTTCGCTCTCCTCAAAAGTTGCCAAACTTGACTTACGTGGTGTTAGAACTCGAGGCTCGACCGAAGTGATACCACAGAAAAGGCCTTACAGAAAACCTGCGTAAAACCGCATTGTGCTATGTTTCGTTCAGTGAGTGAGTTTACCGTTTGCCCAACTTCCCTAATCCCCCTATCCTATTCACATTCCCTCATAAAGGCCGGCAACGCACTTGCGAGTCTTCGGATGTTACGAGTATCGATAGTATGGGCGATGGCAGTTGCATTCTATCAGTCCGTCTGCTCGCTTGCTCCATAAATATTAAAAAAAAACCATCAACAGGCATCCAGCATCTATTAACTAGCAGTATCATCAAGCAAGGGTTGCCCTACTGAAAGTATTGTTTTAGTAAACAAAAAAACATGAAAATTCTCCTATTGCAATCGAGCAGACGGGTCATCTGATGGGAAGCAACCGCCGTCGGCTATGGACACTTGTAACATCAGAAGCATATGCGTTGCCGGCCTTTTTAATAGGCTACGGGAACAGGGGATGAGGTGTAGGGAGTTGGATCTCCGGTAAACTCACTTACAGGACGAAACACAGCGCTGTTTCGCGCCTGTTTCTGTAATGCCGTTGTATGTCCTCGGTCGTGCCGTGTTTATTGCTAGTAATGATTAGACCAGCTGTAGATAACCCACCCGACAAAGGTTTTCTGAAGAGTTCATCCTAGTATCAAGTTGTATTTCACTAGATGGCGCTAACTGTATGAAACGTAATGTAGTCTCAATTATTCTAATGAGATAAAATATATCGATAAAAATGTATTATGCCTAATATTTTAATCGATGTATTAAAATATTAGGGCTTAATAAAACACACTTTTTTATGCACTATTTTCACTATTTTCATTTTACAAATTTATAACAAATACACGACCGGTTTCGACAAAGTCGTCATCAGGTGTTGTCGAAACCGACACCGATACAAATTTGTAATACACGATAGGTAGTTTGTAATGTACAACGTCTGTCGGGTCCATTCTTCTAGTCTATATATTAATACGCGAGCTGAAAACTTTATACCCCTTTTTACGGAAGACGCGTAGATGCAAAAGGATGGAATTTTTCCCAGTTATGGTTGATATGAAGGAGGATCGTGGAATACCAATACTATTTTTAAATATGCTTTAATTTTTCATATTTTAATAAATAAAACGCTACGCACACTACAACACGTACACTACAATACCTTGACATGACACGATAATCATATTATACGAAATACTTTTTTGTCTTTTGTTTGATTTTTTAGGTTTGATTTTTTTAAAAATTAGAATGGCCTGGTAACGAGACCTTTATGCCAAATTGAAGTCTGTGATTGAATTAATAAATATTCATAGTCGAATTTCGACCACAGGGCGGCCTCTAGTTATTATAATCATTTATCGCTATGGGAAATATTGGCATAGCGCGATACGTGCCGATCTCGGCCACGGCTAGTTACATAACAGTTAACAGTACGCCAGCACAACTGTCGCTGCCAGTCGACCTCATCTGAACAACTTATATGAGAAGAAATGTATATACTAGCTGACCCGGCAAGCGTTGTTTTGTCATATATTGATAATAGACGATGCACGCCCTGCCGTGGCCGTGGTGATTTGCCGTGGCAGAGCCATGCTTCGACACGAATGGTTCGGCTCGACCGGAGTGATGCCACGGCCTTACCGAAAACTGGCGTGAAACGGCGTTGTGCTGTGTTTCGTTCAGTGTGTGAGTTTATCGGTGGCCCAACTTCCCTAATCCCTATCCCCATTCCCTCAAAAATGCTGGCAACGCACTTGCGACTCTTCAAATGTCACGAGTGTCAATTGACGACGGCAGTTGCTTTCTATCAGGAAACCCGTCTGCTCGCTTTCCCCCTAAATATCATTAAAAAAACGCTACTCCGTTGTGCCAAAATTAGTAATGTAACAGACAGAAAGAAAGACACTCTCTCGATTTTATAATGTTACATATTTGCTGGGTGCAGTAAAGGCACAGCTTACATGGTAAGAAAAAAGAACACTCGGCGGCATACAAATTGTCACTTTTTATAAAAGATAGGCGACTATTTGACATCTAAAATCAGTACGTTCTGTCAATTGACTTAAAAACGAATTTTTGAAAAGGGAGGCTACAGGCTCGGCCTCCTTATTGGCGTGTTCTCCCGACACAACGGCATCTCCAGCCTTTTCCACTCGCCATAAAGGACCAGCAGAACTCCTGAGATCGTCCAACCGTCTTTAAGGCTCTCCGGCGCGTTAAGCGTGTGCTCGCGACGGGTGGTCAAATGACGTGGTAGTTTCATGTATCTTGACGCTCGCCCGCGCGACGGACGACCCGCCCCACGCTGTGTTGCTCTAAACAAGCTATATGTCCAAAAAACAGAAAACCCGACTGCAGAAACCATTGCAATTTTAACATCGAGTTATGTATATTTCTAGAATGGCTTATAAGCCTTTCATTTTGATACCCTACTCGACCTAATAAGTAAGGGCGAAAAAAACATTTTTAGAACCTTACATTTTTGACTTTGAGATCCGCTATTTTGATTTTTTAATTAATAACCCAGTGTCATTTGCGCTATCAAGCCAAACCATCCGTTGAAATCCATCAAGCCGTTTAGGCTGCAGAGCGTACCAATCAATCCGAAAAACATAACCCTCCTGGCGCAGTTGGGTAAAAAACACGAAACCAGCACCACGTAACCACGCGTTGCGAGCATATGCGAGGACGTCCGCAACTACGCTGTGCCTAAATTCGTTTATCTTGCGGAAACCGTACAAACGTACTGGGATAAAAAAGTATCCTATGTCTCTTCCCGGGACTCAAAGTTTCTCCATACCAACATTCAGCAAAACAAGTGCAGCGGTTTCGGCGTAGAGAGGTAACAGACAGACACACTTTTGCATTTAAAATATTACATAATATATAAGATAATAATTAAGAGATAATTTAATTTCACACACAACATAAATTTAATTTCCACGAATCATGAAAACAATAAAAACACGAATGTTTAATAGACCACAAATACAAGGTACATGGCTAGTTGGGACAGTCACAAGTATGAGGTATAAAGCTAATGCAATGACGTTGGTCACTGACAAACAAAAAACAACGCCAGATGTGACAATTCTTACGCAATATTACCAGTAGTAAAAAATTCTCCCGGCAAAATTTTGGTTTTCCCACGTAACTTCAAATGGCAACACAATTAACGATTGTTAAATTTAACTAATGTCTAAAATCTGTTGAAACAACGTATTTCCATTTTAACAACTGGTTAAGGTCTTAACTACGGTCAACTAACTAATGGTTACAGATACTATCAGAAATTTTTTACTAATGATCAAACAGACGGCCCTTAAACTAGCGAAGGGCTTTAGGTGGTCACTGGTCATTTCCTTTATCCTTTAGTATTACGTATTGAAACCCATTCTGTTGTTAGTTTTGCCCATTTATTTCGTCTTCTATTAATGTATCCTGTCTATTGCTTTATGAATACACTTTAATCGGTTTTGACTCCCAAATAGCTATAATTCTAAATATTTAACACTTAAACTCAATCAGGCGACCCTAAACTGTTACGCGTACGACATTTGGCGCTCGGCCAGGACACACACACACAGACAAACACACAACACACATATTTCCTATTCCCCGCTTACAGATTGATAATACCCAAATGTCACTGAAGTCTATTTTGGCTCGCAGCGTGGAGCGTCTTTTTTCCTCGGCAGTCATTTTTCATTCCTTGTCAAGGTTGATTTAAGGTTAAGTTATAAATACGCGTGTACAATGTCGCGACATTGCCATGGCGAGAGTAGACGCTTCAAATTCTAATCGCCAGATTAGAATAGACTGCAACTAGAACACTAATTCGTGTCTGAAATATTTTTAAAATTTATCGAATTGACTGTCTGAATCAACTTTTTTGGACAGGGTAAAACTCTAAAAATACTGCTTCATCTGAGCACAATGCGTAACAAAACCAAGTTATATTTATACTTAAGGATGTGTATTGTACACGTAAAACAATAATTTTCTAGAATAAAAACTCTGCGTTTACCCAAACTATATTATTTTAATACACAGCTTACATACATAAATATAGAGACAAGGTGATTCTACGCCGATAGATGGCGTTTGCACTGAAATGATCGCGCTTAACTATTCGTTTATTTATCGCCATGAAGTTTTAGAAATAATGAACTGACATTTTGCCTTGTAATGGCTTTTGTTGCAGGTAACAGCTATTCTGGCTAACTTTGGTTCAATAGACGTGAAGCCATATGGAAGACGAACGGCGCTTATAGCAACTAGCACACATAATACGTAAGCCTTTTGAATTTTAAAGTAGTCATTTTAAGTAACAGATATCATCATAAGAAACTGTTTCACCACTTACTTATGAGTGTTGGATAGGCTATCCACAGTTTATTTGACAGATTTTCCCTAAATCGTCTGTCACACAGGATAGCCTATACGGAAGTTATCAGGAAGTGGATAAACAGGCCCCTAAACTTGTATTGTAACAGTATAAGCCCTTACTTAAACTTTTAATAGACATTTATTGCGAAATAAATTGTAGACATAACAGTAAATTAGCTCAAAATTTTCCATCTCATTATGTTATACTGTATTTTTCAGGGCAGACAAGATTTTGAGGCAATTCCAAGACAATCGGGAGTACAAGATTACGAAGTTCAGCGTTTTGAAGCACTCCGCTGCTAGCCGCGTGGCATTGTTGTAAGTATTTTGTATTATTTAAAAAGAGGAATTTGCAAGGACCCTCCGTGGCCTAGTGGCAGACCTTTGGTTCGCACTCGAGAGGGTGCTAGCTTCTACCGAGAAGGAAAACACCTTAAGGACACATTAAAAGAGATACCTCTGATTCTCACGCATATTTCTTCGTCTCGTTAAACGGCGCATTCGACCGACTCGGAGTATTTTAACACACGATACAAAATTATGTTACCGAGTTCCCGTAGAAGCGGTTTTTATAATTTTGTATATTTATCGAGTTATTAAAGAAAAAGTGTTTTCGCGGCGATTTCGCATCGTTCTGTTTCACCTGACATATGAATGACGGTCGTAAGTGTAAAGAGAGAAAGACGATGTTTTATTTTTTGCTTTATTCGCCTCCTTAACAACATTTTTTATTCACTTTAGATAGTATCTTCTCCGACGTTAACATGATACATACATAGAAACAGAATTAATCGCCAGTTCTTCGTTTAATATCATCATTAATGGTTTTGACACTATTTGCGGTTTCATAGCATCGTCTTGTAACCCCAACGGTTATTTAATTTACGTTTCAGACAAATCGTTCCGTTGACAGATGTTAAAGAACCATAAAATTGTTTTCGTTTTCAGAAGCAGCGCTCTACTCACTGGAAGTTTATTTTTGTTTTTGCTACACAAAGGAGTTAAACAGTGATTATGACGTTTAAAAGTTAATTTATGTTAAATTATTCAACTCTAATCATTGTTAAACATTGATGGTTTGTTGAAATCTGTGGTAGTTGTAAGTTATTGTTACGAAATCAACGCTTACATCTTTTTTTATTATTAAAAGTACAAGCCGTTATTTTATTTGTTTTTTTTTTCAACTCTCGTTTATAATGTAGTTTTAGTCAATTTAAGAATGGATGTATTATAATAAAGTCAAAAATGTAATCTTTTTACAATCACTGGATGGGTTTTACAACTGGATGGAAATGGCAACGATCACTAAGGACACAAGCGCCCAATAATAGTTACGTCCATTAAGTGCGCTGTAAATCTCGGCGCGCGGTTTGGGGCCGAAATACACGTGCGTGACTGAGCCTGAAGTCATTAGTTTATCTGCCTCGTACAGAAGACAACAAAAACGGAGGTAGCGTGTGCACGACGCGGGTGCCCGACGCGGACGTCCGCGCCGTACTCACGTACGATGTCTACCTGTCAAGCAACTGTACAAAACAATGAACCCTTGCCCAGAAACTAGCGGGGCAAGCATGGCGTCAGTGGACATAGGAAAGTATAGACAATCTGACAGATCTCCTTTGTGCATCCGTCACATCAACGTCACTTTGTCCATCTTGCTGTAGAAAGAAACACTTTCTCGGTCGCTATGCTAGGGCCGCTGGGGTTAGCTGGCTCTTATGGAGGTCGTGGGTTTGAGTCCTGCGTTAGAAAAAGTCCTAATCTGCTTAGATCGATAAATGATTACCAGTCAGTTCTAAAGGTCTACCAAACCTTCGGAACTAGATACCTTCTAAATGTTATTGGTTGTTCTACTTCTATAGAGGCCATGTACGAGTATCAAACTACTAACTGATTCTTGGGCCGGAGGTGATGTTTATTAGAAATTAGAGAGCGAAAACGGAAGCAATAAATGCCATCACTCGCTTTTCCAGAAGAGTTGAGTCCGTTGCCGACCAGAGTGATTAAGGGTACATTGCGGATCTTTGCTGAGAGCCTTGACACGAATGGGCGTGCTTGACCGGAGTGATACCACAGCCTCACACACAAAACTGGCGTGAAACGGCGTAGTGCTGTGATTCGTTCAGTGAGTGAATTTACCGGTGACCCAACTTCCCTAATGCGTTTCGCGTTTACTAAGATCTTGTGTGCTATTTGTACAGCGCCACCTAGCGATGTTCAAAACCTTAGTAAACGCGTTCACGGTCGTATGAGAAAAAAAAAACCTCACACTCGGCACTCAAAAAACTATACTGAAACCCGTAAATATGTAAACACATGTCTACGGTATTTACGTCGTTACGAAATCTGTCGAGTACTCGTTAATTACGGTAGGGACAATTAAACGATCCTCTTTTAAGTGGTCTCGTGTTTCACAAACACGCTCGAAAATAACAGACGTAAAAGCTTTTTTCAGTGACTAACTGAAACCAGAATGCGAACCACTTTGAAAAAAGAGTTCTTACATCTCGTTTTTACGTTGTAACGTACCATAAGGAAAATTGAAACACAGCCAGTTGACGAAGCTACGTCATTTGGTTGGAATATGTCAATTCCAATTTCCATGTGAGTCGTGATCTATCGGTTGGGTTTGGCATAATGCGACTATCTTACGTAGTTCCGCAATCTGGCTCTGTTTCAACTCCCGTGGTTGTATTTTCTATGAAATGTATTTTTTTTATAAAATAAGGGAAAAACCAAGTTACCTAATTTTTGATTCCGAACAATTCCTCTGAACATACCCCGTGATAAAGTCTTTAAAGAAAGAGCGAAGCTACATCTCGGAGAAACTCCAGGGGGTCCAGCTTGTTTAAAACACTGTGGCAATCAACAATCCGACCAGCGGTCCTTTGCTGGGTACGATCTAGAGGGAGCAATTGCTGGGTACGATCTAGAGGGAGCAATTGGTATTTAGGTGCCCTTGCCCAGAGATGAGAACAGTATTCCATATGAGGACGAACCTATGCCTTGTAAAGCTACGTAAGTTGGTCGCTTTATGTGAAACCAGTTCAAGTCCCAGCCGGACGTTTCGTGTCTCGAAGGCCCTAGGAAGTGAGTCCCAGGAGCTTCTTTTTATAAAATTAGCGGGCAAACGAGAAAACAGGTTTTCTGATAGAAAGTAAACACCGTCACCCATAAACACCATATCACATGAGTTTTGTTATCGGAAAATCGCGTAAAAGTTAGAGAAAATTATACTTTTACGCAATTTCCAATTCTCACGCGAGCGAAACTGCGACCTGTAAAGTATGTAATGAGGTCTAGTTATTTCATAAAATTTATCATTTCTTTGAAGCCTGTACAATGTGACAGATAACTGCTTTTTAACTGTCGGTTAATTGCCTAACCAAATATTTTTGTTAAGTGTCTTTGAAGATGTAATGTTCGCCATTACCTTCTGCATTTCAAAGGCGTCAGCAAGAATTACTTTAATTATTTAGCACTAACACTTAATTGTGAGATTAATTGTTTGACGGTTTGCTAAATTGCCAACACGTTAATGTAAAAATGTTTGTCTATAATTAGTTTTAGTTATTAATTAGTATAATTAGTAATTAGTTAGTAAATTTTTAGTTCTATAAGTGACCACTAGAGGCGCTGTAAAATTTTGCCCAAAACATGGTTGGTATCGAGTATCGACAAATAATATTGATTGAAACTCTTGGTAGAGCTACGTTGTGTATTTTATTAAAATAATACAATTATTATTTAATTAACATCCACGTGATTTAGCCGATGTTATTTTCAGGTTTCCGTTTCTATCAGCTTTCTGTTACGAATTCAAATGATATTATTTCGATCTGTATATTTATTTACCTGTATTCATGTTTAGAAACTAGTATTTTATGATTTATCTTAAACCACCTTTACCATACCACTAATATTATAGCATACTAGCATTTGTCCGCGACTTTGTCTGCGTTGATTTTTTGCGTCAATTTTCTGCCTTTCTCTCGAAAATTTCCCAAATTTTTTTGCTATAGACCTCACGGAGCCCGAGACCTTTCCAACGAATGCAAAACCATGGAAATGGATTGGTGCGTTCTGGAGTCATAGCGTCAGGAAGGAAAACCCGACTAATTTTTATATAATAGACTACACTAATATTATAAATAGGAAAGTGTGTTTGATTGACCTTTCTTCACGGCATTACGAAGCAACCGATCAATCGACTTGATTTTCGGCATAGACTTATTTAAAAGGATTCATTCATTAACATGGTCTACTTTTGGTCGTGGAAAAACATCATGCTTACAAAAAAGCTCTCAAGAAAATTCGTAATTTTATGTGACTTTCGAATTCCACGCAAGCGAAGCTGCAAAAGTTAGATAACTATAAATCATAAACCACATTTTAATCGGAAGTTAATCTATGATCAATATTTTAAAGCCGGAACCGTTTGAAATTAAAATTTTATGATACCCAGAGGATATTGACAGTCTATAAAGTTTATTAGTTCGAGTAACTGTTTATGATGAGTGCGGTTAAAGTTTTATGTTGGCGCGAACATTAAGATTATGATCTATATTGTTACACCCATCAATAATTTTATGAAAATTACGGAAACGAACACTCACATGGCGGTTATTACGTAGACTATGAATGGTTGCTGCGCTTGAGAACAGATTTTAATAGTGTGTTTGAGAATAGATTTTAATGGTGTACTTAACGTGTTCCTTATCTGTGCCGAGCTTTGTTATTAAAATGAAATTCATATTAATAATATAAAGCAGGAGAGTTTGTTTGTCTGTTTGTTTGTTTGAACGCGCAAATCTCAAGAACTACTAAGTCAATCCAATACAAAAACACGTCAAGCGATTATTTTTAAAAAGTAATCGCTTTCCACTTGTTTAGGGGGGCTGATCGGGGGCCCCTTCCGGCTGGGGACCCGTGGCATTTTGCCGGATTGTCATCTTGTAGTTACGCCACTGCTGTTAGGGATGGTAAAGCATTGAATATTAAAATCGTTCATTTCACGTGCACATATTCTACCTAAAGTCTTACCAAACTATAAAAATTTTCAGATGCCGTTATTACTATTTTATTTTATATTTATTTAAAACTTTATGCACATAAAAGTTACAAAGGTGGACTTAATGCCACGTGGTATTTAACTTTCAGTTAACCTTCGGGCGCTACAGGAGCAAAATTGTATAGGTGCCAATCAAGTTATATGAGAGAAAAAAAAAGTTAAAACTTCCCAAAAGAAACAATCTAAACTATTTCGATTTTCGGACGCGTTGCATCATCGTCGCTACTCTCTTTCTTAATATGGCGTTAAAACCATCTGTGCGCATTTCTGCAAACATGCCAGAGGCACTACAATAACTCAGTAGTCCTAATAGCATTCTAAAGATATTGGCCGTGTTCGCTAGCGCTTTTGACGCATGCGCTGTGAAATTTTATACTGCGCAGACGATGTTGTCATGACTGCGCATGCGTATAAGAGATTTTGCGAGCGCATGTACCCATGCAAAAACGCTACCAAACACGGCCATTATTATGTGTATAGAGTCCAAACTTCATAGGCAGAGACGCGACCAATCATTTGGTCGCATTGTGTTAAACCTAAACCAGGGGCTTCCTTGGGAGCATTCGGGTACGTGGGGTCGCTACTCCCCAACAGCTCGCCACAAGCTGCCCTGCGGTTATTATTATTATTATAAAACTAGAAGCTTAAATATCTGCATAATCTTTTACACTAAATCATTCGTTAAGCCTACAAACCAGATTCTAGTGCGATAAAAGGTATCGATTAGTTCAAAGGAAACCGTAGCGGGTACTAGGGTAACATAAAACACAGACGTTACAACACCTACAATGGAGTCATTGATGGTGAACCAATAAATCAGAGTACCAGGCACGCAGAGCTCGGGGAGAACGCTTTGATTCCGATATCTGCGCACTCTGTGCGCGGTTATTACGTGCAGATAGCAAGGAACCCAGCAGAAAACTGGCGTAAAACAGTGTTGCGCTGTTTCGTCTAGAGAGTCAGTTTACCGACAACTCCCTACAGCTTATCCCCTACCCCTATTTCCGTTACCGAATTCTTCATTAAAGACGCTTGTAAGTGACAAAGTGCAAAAAACATAATAATTAATTCTGTGTCTCATCCTATTTAATTTATTCGTAAATAGAATTACAGTAAACATCTAGTGTGTAAACAATATTAACAGACCAATCTAATATTTTTTACCTTCGTATAATATTTCGCGTAACCTTCGGAAAGCTTTAGGCTTTCCGAATACTGAGATCCACATTCAACTTACCAACTTTTGGCACGCAAGATATTTTCTGCAGATTAAAAATATTAGCAGAATACAATTTAAAAAAGTATATTTAAAAACTAAAAAAAGTATATTAAAAAAGACTATAAACGAAGCTCTATATCTATGGAAACCATTTGCTTTGATAGACATCAATCGCTATAACATGTAATAGGGCTGCCGTCATTAACTGACTCATACGTACGCACTCCATCTAATGCCTTTATGTTTATCAAATAGGTCATAATACTGACACACTTTGATGTGTCAGGTCTGGTCAGCGGTCACCTCAATCATTTTAAGGTCAACAGTTACAGTCAGAAGTTTTTAAGTGTATTTATATCTCTATCAATCAACTCGCTATTTATTCATGACCTATAATAGCTAAACAGTTGGTCAAGAATTTATTGTAACACTAACTGGTGCGTGTAACTTCGTTGTGCTAAATTTGTTTATGCTGTGGCACGTTACACGGCCTTTACAGAGACTGACCGATGTTATGGTGAGAGTCAGTGAGTAAAGTCACTCGCTACTAGTGACTTTAGCCGCTGACTGGATGGGCATTTCAGCTGCCCGAGATGTATAAAATTTAAGAAAGCGTTTTTGAAAAACATAGCTCGGGTTGCGCTTGTAATGTTTACATGTATTAAGTAGATAGTAGTTAACAAAATTTTAACTTAATTTTAAATCATTTTACTTGCAATTCGCTACAAAATTTTGTGTTTAATTGCAATTAATAACTTAAAATTAAGTTACAATTTTGTTACCTACTTATCTACTTAATACGTGTAAACCAGGCATATCGTATATTTCGGCGTCGGTGCCGACTTCAGCGAACTGTCAGTAAAATCAGTCGTTCGGTCACAATTGAAGACATAAGTGTAAAATGTTTGTTACATTTTACAACGTTTGTATAAATACTAATTTTGTGTTATAAAATTACAACATTTCTTGTAAATTACCTATTTCATTACCTAGCTAATGTATACATCAAATCCACATTATTTTCATTTCAAATCATTTTTCTGGTTCTAAGGCATCCATGTAAGCAAAAATCCAGCGGTTTTAAATGTTAGTTACCGGCTTCTTCCACTTATGTCTTCAATTGACATTTGCACTGACGATTGACAGTGCAGCTGGCGTCTCTGTCCTGCCTATTGTCAGTCCGAGCGAACAATATATTCCCCTGGCACGAGCCCGGAGTATTTCCACCGCGCGTGGGTCGTCAGTCCTCTGACGTCGATTTTTATTATACTCAATATTTATTCTATTGTTTTATAGCTGAGATGATTCCGATACTGACGCACGGTTTATTTTCGCTACATCTATATCACTTAGCGGGCAAAAATTCCGAGGTCGCTGCTACTCGTAGCCGTAAAGCTGAAAACGAACTGATCGGACGCGACTGACAGCACGTACAAAAACGTCCGCGACTTACGCCAACTTTGCACACTTCTATGTACAATTATTATCTAGATCGCGGCTATCAGTCGCGTCCGTAAGTCGCGTCCGATCAGTATGTTTTCCGCCTACCAGTTGTAGCCCCAATAAAAAATATTTTCGGTCGACCTTTTTCGTAATGTTACGAAATTTGAGTTCCGTGTTGAATCAATTAATGTGTGTGTAGTTTCGACCTTGAAATTTGTGAAAAATAAGATTATTGGCCATTGAAAGCCCCGTGACGGCGCCACGCGGTGCGTAGAGGTGCTGTTGCGGTATTTTATTATAGAG
Source organism: Cyclargus thomasi (assembly GCA_026546445.1). Taxonomy (NCBI): domain Eukaryota; kingdom Metazoa; phylum Arthropoda; class Insecta; order Lepidoptera; family Lycaenidae; genus Cyclargus; species Cyclargus thomasi. The sequence goes on from JAOTAV010046932.1 coordinate 16,374, forward strand.
TTTTTGAACACTCAATGATTTGGAATCTCCTCTGAGTATATTAATAAGATATTTTATGTAGTTTTATTGTAGTAAAATATTGGACGCGTTCCATCGAACGAGATTAAAATACTTTGGATCGTTTTAACGTTCAGTCACGTGGAAACCTGTATTTTTCATGTAATATTCGTGTCTGTATATTTGATTGAAATATTTTATGAGTTGTTAGAGAAGAAAATGGAATTCGGTGTAAGTTCGTCAACTATACTTGTCAGGTCAACTATATAATCGTCATTATTCTAATGAATAATGAAATTTTACTGAATATTTTAATAAATAGTATATTTTCACTTATAATAACCCTATTTTATATTACAAATCAAAGATCTATTGTGTGATGTTATTATGGTCACTAGGCATTTTTGGCACATGGTCACTGACCAGTGGCAGGAACTAGTGGCGGGTGAGCAGTTTATAGCAGGGGGGGTCAACTGTATAGGGCAGGAAAAAATACCTACGGGGGCAGTTAGCGACGGACTAAAAAAATCTCCC
>JAOTAV010046943.1:0-16904 GCA_026546445.1 Cyclargus thomasi
ACTTTTTAGTTTGTTTTGTTCTATTTTAGTTTTTTCCTTTGGAAGTCGGTTTAAATTTTTTGTTAAAAAATAATTTATATCTCCTCCACAGGATAGATTTAAAAATGTAGTTATGTTCAAATTTCAACCATAGAGCGACCTCTAGTAACCATATACTTATTAAAATGAGCATTAAAATAACCACAGCTTACCTAAATTTAAAGTATGCACAGGGGTGTTGAGCAAATATATGCGAAAGTACATGCAGTACAAACAAAGGAATACGGAGTTGATAAGGAATTCACTTGCTTGTTTGTATATGCCTTGGTATTCGAGCTAATTCTCATATTTACACACCCTGAGACCTCCCGAGACCTCCTCGAGACCTCCCCGAGAACTCTCCGAGTCCTTACCGACACGTATCGAATATTCACAATCCGGTGAAACTGTAGATGCCTTTGCTGAAATCCGTGAAAATTGGACACTCTTATTTTATTGTTGCATTTTTAAATTAAAGTTCTTATCAGAGTCATCGTGTTGTAATTTTATGTTTTTACACAAATCACATCATATCAAAGTCAAGAAAGTATGATTGGCATATATAAATGAATTATGAAATATCACAGGTTTGTCTGCCTGTCGATAAACGAAGTTTCGCGCAACGGTGTCGCCGTCCACGCCACTACGCGCCTGTTTTACCACTTCCAGATAGGTGACGTTTAGGCTATCCACGACTTGTCTGACAGATGTAGTATATATAATCTATTACAAAAGTTGTCGATAGCCTATCTGATACTTATCTGTAAGTAGTAAAACAGGCCCTAAGTAACATTTTCGATGTCTAACTTCGCCGTCGAAATAATTGAATACTATTTTACTTCGTTTCACCGCTCACTATTGAGTGTCGTATAGGCAACATATCTGACAGATAAAGTATTGAGAATCTGTCAAATAAGTTGTGAATAACCTATCCGACACTTATCAAGAAGTGGCGAAAACCCTCAGTGCTGTGCACTCTTGCATGGCGTATTATTTGATAGAACTATCTGAGTCGCTGAGCCGCGGTGCCACGTCAGCATGTTTACCTTTGTACTTCGACTACCCGCCATATTTACGTAGCTCTGCATCTTACAATGCATTGTTTGCTATTTTAGGGAATAGTGTTAGACAATTTGCATCCTTTATATTTTGGTACAAAACCTTACTAATGCTACCAATCTGTCTGACTGTCCGTCTGTCAAATGTATGTACCTTATGTATTAGTTACTAACTTCTATGCAGAGTCCCTAAAAAGAAGTAGAGTAAGAGAAATTTAACAAATTATAGGCGAATTGCAGACCTACGTAAAACTCTCACAAGTCCTACGGCATACTTCAGGAACCTATGTGTATGTTTAAGACACTTTTTTAAGTATCTAAAATCTACACATATGTTTATAACTTTGGAGTTATAAAAAAAAAGGTTTCGAATAAAGAATATTATGAATTAAAAAAAAAAACCTTCATAATTAGCAAAACGAAAGCTACACTCCATTGTCGTAAGTTGACACAAAACTACACATAAAATGACAAAATTTGTATGAAATTCCGTGCTTAAATAACATTAAAAAGTTATTTAAACATAGTAAAATATGAAGACGTCAAAAAGCAGTAATAAATAATATACTCAGTCTTGATGGCGATACGATTACGAGTCTCGAGAGAGAGAACTACTAATCAGGTATGAAGCCTCCGAGGTTTACACTTCACGAGAAATAGGTAATTATATGTGATGATATATGTCACTGATTATGTAGATTGTAGAATATAATGTACTGATTAGTTTTAACGTTTTTTAGTGTTTTGGGAATTTGAAAGAAATTAATAAAATACCAGTAATACCCTATCTGTATACAGTTTCATCAGAATTTATTCAGAAACTTCGGCATGATGACATACAAACACCCAAACAAACTTACATTTTTATGAAAAATCTCGTTCTACAAGATGACTATAATGCCAACTTTACGTGACCTCAAAAAGACGTTTGGCACAGGGTGTCCCATATGAGGCAGGTTATCTGATACACAGAGCCTCCATTCGTCATGTAGAGCGGCGATCGTATCTCTCTCGCCCGCAGCCTTCTTTCTGAATACTAACTGGCCGCTCAATATACCCTCTGTCTACACACTACTCTGTATAGCGCTGCCCCGAAGGTATTTTTCTGTTCCATTCAAAACATGATTATTCAACTTTGTAGTTTCTTGTTTTCTTTGGGTATTGTGATTTCAATTGTGTAAAAATAACGTTAAAAAAACTATAACCCAATTACTAAAACGCGCTCTGAAAAGTAAGAAACAAGAAAATATAGTGACATGTTTAAAGGATAGAAATAGTCGTGTGCCATTTCCTACTGTATTTAACCAGAATATTTAATTACAATAGTTACGGAATTCCACTTTATGAGAGTTTCATTTTCTAATGACATTAGTCTAGGTGTCCATGACGCCGCTGCTTTGTAGTGGCGTACAGTAAAATGATTCCTAAATATTGGAAAATTGCTTTTCGATACAAGTAGATGTATTAATAAATCTATTTATATTATATATCCAGAGAGTTGACCCTAGCAAATTCATTGTCAAGCCCCATATAAAAATATTAGACCTCCGCAATAAAACAAACCCCCTTTATGTAGCGGACAATGTTTTATCAAGCGTTCTGCCAATCGCATTCACTTTGCATCTTTTCAAAGGCTGATAAAACAGGCCGTGTTTTGACAGGCGGCCGTCACGTGACAGAATTGATAGAAAATTTATGCGCCACCGCCGGCCATAGATAACAAATGTTTAATGAACTTGTTTTCATTCTCTTCCGTTTTTCGTTGGACGTTTCGTGTCTGCAGTCTGACCCTTTACCTTTTCTTGATACTACAGGGTGTAACAAAAGTAAGTAATAAAACTGTAAGGATCGTATGTGTCCCTGGTATAGAGTTCACTGTGAAAGTAGCAGCGCTGAAAGTGAATTATTTTTGCGATTTGTATGGGCAAACTAATGTCGGTCGGGTGCTTGGCTATACAAATACCGAAAATTTTCACTTTCAGCGCTGCTACTGTTACAGTGAGTGTCTATATCAGGGACGCACACGATCCCTAAAGTTTTATCACTTACTTTTATTACACCCTGTATAAATGTTTCTTTTTAATTAAGCACTTACTTCTAGTGATATAATTAGGCACAACGTGTTTTCTGTCACTACAACTTAGAATTGAATTTGTCAGGTTTGTAAATCAACGCAAAACCAGGCAAAGACAGAACATTGCATATAGTATGTATAAAAGCCTAAAAATATAAAATATGTACCATGCACAACCACCTTATGAGGTGGATGAGCTTCCAAATTTAATTACTTTTCACATTTGCTCAATCATTTAATTTTTTTTTCAGGTAAAAGCGAACACGCCGAAAATGGACCGCAACGGCTACTTTTTCTACGTGAGCTCCACGGCTAAGAAGAAAAAGATAAGCCTCATGCAGCCCCGACCGCCGCGGATGGCTTTCGAGGACAAGCGGCGGCCGGGGGTTGCCGAGAGAGTTCCCGCCAGTGTGGCTTCAGCCGGCGTCGACGGCGCCCGTAACCCTATGTCGCTCCGGGGTCAGAACGACGCGCCACGCGCGAGACTCTACTCTCAACTTGAGAGCTACCAGCCGAGATACCACACTATACGTGACAGTGATAAGAGAGTGGATAGTGAGTGTAAGAAGCGAAGGAATGAGTGCCGCAGGTCGGGCCACGCGAACGCAAGGTAAGGTACCTGTTGATTTTGTAAACAAGCGGATTATCCGGAGATTTCGATTTCCTCAGTGGATTAGATAGTTGTATTATCGCAAATCCGTTAATTAACGAAATAAGAATTTTTCATTATATTTTCGATAGTATTTTTATCCGATGTATTATAATTATTTTATTTAGAAATACCTAACAACGAAATAAATATTTTTATACGATCACGATTATATCAGATCAGTTAAATCAGAATATATTCCAAGAATTTTACAATGAAACATGCAATAAAATTAATAAACATTCCACTCGCTTAGAAAATTGTACCGTGTATTTATTTTGGGTTACGCTGAAACATTTCATAACAGCAGGCGTTCTCTCTGATTAACATTACATTAATTAAAATTATAGCCTTTTTATATACTGTAAAGTAACAAAATTAGGCTCATGTGGACTTTTTATGACTTTGTGACTTTTTAATGTCTTTCTAGACAAACGCTGAAATACATAATTTACATTTTAGGTACGCAAATCAAAAAGTACATCCTTTTGAGTGCTACGCCAAATTTTTACGCAGGTATATATATTTTTCAAATGTAATTAAAAAACAAATGAAAGGAAACGAAATTATATAAACCCCGAATTTCGTGAATCTTTTTAAAAAGCATATAACGAATTCTAAACAAAGTGCGGGTTGTTTTAAAGGTCTCTAAACATTTTATTTTCCTCAATTTGAGAGTGAATCTAATGACCGGCATTCATTCGTTTTGGGGTTAACTTTTATAACATTCCCGTGGTCAAAACCTCGGGAGTTACGGTTTAACTTTTTTCCAACTCTTTCACGATGTTTGAATGGAAGTCAACTGTTTGAATGCTAATTAAGAGCTACAATTTTCCACCTAGAGCTGCGTGAATGTAGGCCTCAGGAAATTCTACTAAACTAGGTTACGCCCGTGTTTACTTTTCCAATGCGCGACTTGAAAAAGTTAGTATTTTAGGTTTACTTTGTTTTCAAAATAAGTATCTCCTTTTCTAGGTTATAAGTATTCTTGTATTTTAGGTTTTATATTTTTAATTTGTGAAATAAAAACTTCTAAAGCGGAGCACTTTGAGATAGGTAAAAAAGTTTTCCCTTAAACTCTAGGGTGTGTTTGGGCCTTCAATGTAGAGTTCGCCGTGAAAGTAAAATTTTCTTGCACTCTCGGTAGAAGTGCGTGGAAAAATAAAATGAAAAATTGCAGTGAAAGTAGACAAGAAAACTCGGTGTAACATTTTGTAATAAGTGATAATGCTATAGACCCTAGTATTATCATCTACTAGATGTTAATAAATTATTCCGTTTTTACAACGTTTTTTGGTTACTGCTTGGTTCCTATTGGTCGTAGCGTGATTTTATATATCACAACATGCTACGGCCATAATTGTATAGCCTATAATAATAAAATATTAATTTTTCATTTCCGGCCAGATTAGCGCGTTAAAAAAACAAACAAGGAAACAAACTCTTCAGCTTTATATTATCAGTATAGATATATAAATTGTTTCCACGCACTCCCGCATAGAGTGCAGCAGTTTTTTTAAAGGTATTTTTTATTAGGTTTTTTTATTCATGAAAAATTACATTTTTGTTTATTATTGTATTGTTATGTCCGGCCGCAAATGTAATGCTAGAAGGCTTAAAAAGGTCCCAATAGCAATATTGCAAAAGAATTGCCCTGCAATTTATTTTACTACATTTTGTTAATATATCAAATAGTTTTGATAAAAATGTCACTACAAAATTAATTTAAATTGATTGTTAAACTTAAAAACGGAAAAGGTACGTGTGTGTAAGTCCTAAACTTTTCTATTAATTTGCAAATATGAAGTAATTTCTAAAATTAATGGCGTGGACCATTAAATTTGATGATATTTTCAACAAGTGAACCGAGTACGTGATGTTATGGAATTCTTTTCTAGGATCTTTTAGGAACGCTGAGAATTTTCTGTCCACAGTAATTTATATTTGTAAAGTGCAGTTGCGGACGGGTAAATAGGTGTTCACGGCGACAATGACAAAGCTTGACTATACTAAAGTGAAGCACTTGCAACTCTTCTGATGTTGCAACCTGGGTGACGGCAGTTCCGATAACCCATCTAGAACTTCTCCCCTTAATTTCATAATGGAAAACATTTTTATTAGTAATGTTCTTAGGTTTTCGCACATCAACAGCTCCATCTAGGATTGCCAGATCAAGTTTTCAAAGTTCCAATTATCGGGATTAATAACCATTGACTTTTGAGCTTTGTTTGGGAATAAAATAAAAAATATGTGAATCATAATAGTACCAAACATAATAAAGTAAACATACTTTTCTTACCAGCAGTAGTGAGCTCACCTTACACGTACGGCTCGACAAACACCAAATGGTTGTTTCTTGGTGGAATATGTAATTTTTTTAGGTTATTTTCTTTGCCGGGAGAACATACAAAAACTCAGAAGAACCCCGCCAATTTGCGATAGTAGCTCTAGCTTCATCCTGCAACTGGACATTGGACAATTTGCCCAAATGTTAGCACAAATCAAATATTTGTGACGCTCCCGAAACTAATTTAGTTTAGTTATTAATTTGGCGTGCAAAACGTTTAGTTCATTATGAATTCTATATCATAATAACATTTACATAATCACAAAGAAAACTGATTAGTGATTTGTTAGCGGATAATTGTTCATATTTGAACGATTTCGAAATGATGCGCTATTGTTCGCTTCAATATTTATTTAATAATAGCTTAATTGAAGTCAAATAGCTAAACTGTGCATACATCAAGTGTGAATCCTGAATATGAAAAAGAGTTTGTTTGTACTCCATTCACGACCAAACGAAGCTACTAATTGACAAGTTTTTTGGCATACTTTTAGTTGAAAGGATGAAGAATAACATAGGTTACTTTTGGCATTAGAAAAGCAACATAGGTATACACGAATATTCGTCCTCTAACGCGATCCTCAAATTTCACGCGAGTGAAACCAGCCGGGCTAAAATAGGCCATCGTGAACAATTTTGTTTTCACGTTTTCTCGACGTTTACCGGTTTATCACTTCATCTCTGACTTTTGACGACCTCTGTGGCATGTGGTAAGCGCGTTGGTAGCTTAAGCCGGTGGTCGCGGGTTCGAATCCCGCCGTCAGAACAAAAAGTGTTTCAATGTTCCTGGGTCTTGGATGTGTGTTAAATATGTGTATCATGTAATTAAAATCTTAAATATGTGTATAGTATAAGAAGTATTAAATATATTTCCGTTGTCTGGTACCTGCAACACAAGTCCCTCGGGTACTTAGCACGGGGCCAGACTGATACGTTTTTAATCCGTGCTAGTTTTATCTACATATCCTTACATGTCCACACATTTTATTTAGTTTAGATTTTGACATTATGAGAAAAGTTTTCGCATGCAAATCTACGAACGAGAATTTATTTCTCGACGTACGCACGTAAGGGAGTAAAGATATATGTCGGTATCGATAATTTTGACTACGCTCGAGAGAGAGAAAGAGATATCACGTTGGTTTATCTTAGCCGGGCATGAGGCAAAAGCTAGTCCTTAATAAGTTAATACGCCTAAACGCCTGGGTCGACTAAGCGTTGCAGTACCTATACATAGTAAAGTAATACGAGTACATCGCTATTGCTAGCATGACGTGATCAACTGTTACAACCGTTCAATTGTCATTTAAGTTTTTCAAAATTTTTGCTCTCCGGTAGTACGGAACCCTTCGTGCAAGAGTCTAACTCGCACTTGGCCGGTTTCTCATATAGGTCACTTCTTCTTAATTTCAAAAGAAAATTTTATGATTATAAAAGTTGGACGCTAATAGTTTTGGTAAGATGTGTGAAAAAACCTTAATCGTTTTCCTCCAGAGACAGGTGCGTTTGCGACTCATTTACCCAAAAACTTAGAGGACTTTGATGGAACTTTGCTATTCTTTAGATCGTTAACACCGTAACACGTCTAATGGATGTCACATTTATTTGAGTATACTAATTTTGCTGTGAAAAATAAAAACTTAGATAACGCAAATTCAATGCAATTACCAATAATTCTGTTTCTTTACAACTGTCATTTAGATGACATTAGTGTCAGCCCGATACCTAAATTTTGAACTTTCGTATTGAAAATATTCATAATTATTAATAAAGATTGTAAATTGAAATTTTGAACATACATCTTGTATCTAATAATAATATGAGACATGTTAAAATGTTTGATTTTATATCTTTATAAATTAATGTAGTTTTTTTGTGTCTGGTGTAAAGTTGGAGACATGCTACTCTTTCTGCTGTCCGTATGTACCTAGGGGCTAGGTTTATATTTTCGACAAACCTCGTATTTTTGACTTAGTTACTCCTCCACAGTTTTTATTATTCTTATTTTTTTTTAACGCAACCTCATTTCACATATCTTACTTTCGCACAAGCCTTCCAGAGCACTTAGACTTATTTGTTTCTTTTAGTAAGTAGTAAAGAAAAACCGCACCATCACTCTCTGTAGCAGCTTATTTCATTATTTTCGTACATTTATTATTCCTAGAGGTTAAGTGTAGTGAAGCCCGGGATTATAAATATGTTATTATGAAACATAGTTCACTGGAGGCAAGGAATAGACTATTAGGACTGAGTAAACCAGCCTTATTTGAATTGTGGATTCACATTAAATATTCAAGTGGGTAAGGTAATACCGACCTATTAAAAGTAAATATAATAGAATAGAAAAGGACAAACACACGAACTCTCATCTGTAGGTTTTTTACCATTGTCACGTGCCACATATTTTATTGCGCCAAAATTCGTTTATAGGATCAAAAATATCCTAAGTGCTTCCTCGGGACTCGAAAGTATTTTCATACGAGATTTCAGCAAAATCGATTTACCGGTTTGGCCGTGAAAAGGTGACAGACAGACACACTTTCGCATTTTATAATATTGGTACGGATCTAACAATGTTTTATAAGGATTTTTCAGTTAAAAGTATCTAACTGAAAAATCCTACGTAAGCTCGTCGTTCGCGGCAAATTAATAAGCTTATTAATTAAAATTTTGTTAACCAGAGCTGATAAGGAGGCGCACGCGATGTCGTCAATTCGCTTTTATTGTTCTTCCGACTCTAATGAACTGAAACTAATCAAATTATAGAGGTATACTACTGTCCTGTGACTTTGCCTGTTTTCATTGTGTAATTACTATGTTATTAATCCCTTTTAATATTATAAATGAGAAAGTAATATTATTTTTGATGTTTGTCGAAAACTACTGAGCGTATTTAAAAAATATATATAACACCAGTTGTTACCTAAATCGGTTTGTAGGATACTTTTTTTTCTATTACGAGCTTTTGCCCGCGACTTCCCACGTGTGGGATCAAAAAAAAACGCGTTAAATACGAATATCCTTGTAACTTGTAAGTCTCATTTGCAACTATGTTATTCCTAAACAAAAGTACACGTATGATACTCTCCATCGTTACCACTATATTATAAAGGCATTTAATTTTATATTTAATGCCAAAAGATCAAGCCAGCTGGTTTCATTGTTAGGGCGTAAACTCGTAAAGGTAAAACAAAGAAACAGTTTTGGTTGTGATTTGTAAACGTTTTAACCTTAGCGGGCAAGTCCGTAGGAAGTATTAAATAATTTGTTTGCATACATGTATGTAGTAAAAGTAAGTGATAAAACTTTAAAGGTCGTATGTGTCTCTGATACAGATTTAGCTGTAAAAGTAAGGTCCTGAAAGCGAAAAAAAATTTCGCCATACAAACGTATTGACAAGCGTCCGAGCGACACAAATTTGCCCATACACATAACATACATTTTTTTCGCTTTCAACGCTGCAACTTTCACAGTGAACTCTACATCAGGTACACGTACGAACTTTAAAGTTTTATCACTTCCTTTGTAACACCCTGTATAGCCTGTTTAACTTACAAAGTACACAGTTAAAAATACTAAAAATCCTATTATTCAAAAAATCATTATTTAAATAATTCATAAGTCACTTTATAAGAACCTTATAAATTTCGAGGGACCTTTTATTAAGTTTCTGCGTGAATATAATTTGACAGTCACTCCCGTATATTACGGACCTTCAAAAACTTTGCCAGGCTCGAGTCTGACTCGTGCGCTCGCGGTTCCGTACAAAATGCCAAAATTCAGGTTTCTCGCACGCAAAAGTATGTTTAATTCTCTATGACGATAAAATTCACGTAAGCTAGGTCATAGACGTGTAACAATGCGTACTTTGTATCTCTCATTACCAGTTATTATTCTACACAATACACTTACAAAAATTTGGGAAAATGTCGGAATTCATCAACCTTAAAATAATATGACAGTAAAAATATTGCTGGAACCGAGGCTTTTATTTTATAAATGTGGTTATGTAGGCTCATAGTTTGGTTTAGTTTGACAGGGACGGTTGAGTACAAGGGTTCTCTTATACGTTACCGAACCTTAAAACCTCTTGATGCGTATCCGCGGTATTATTATGGTGGATTTATCGCGTGAAATATGGCAAATTATCTTTGTGAAATCTTAAGATATGTAAAGTTGACCTCAGGGTAACATAAATTGACTCCTTTGTCGTCATTAAAGCGATTTATGACAGAAAACATCTTTTAATCGAGTATAAAAAGCCCTTTTTTCCTTGAGTTATGTGAAATTTGATTTACTGTGAAAGATGTAAATCTTTTTGTGCTGTATGTAATTTAGACCGGTTTTTACAGATTTTAGCCGCACAAACGAGAAGAACATTCATGGGTTATAAGATAATTTCTACTACATTTTTCACTTACGTCTTAATCTAATAGGTTCTCAATAGAGAGTAACAATAGTAAGTGATGAGATTTAAGAAGTGTACAGTGTGCGTGTACCTTAAATAGAGTTTACTAGAGATTATCTAAAATCGAAAAAAAATGTTCGCGATTTGTATTATGGAAATGATTTGCATTTGAAAACAAACGTTGGCATTTTTGCTTTCAGGGCTGTTGCTTTCATAATTTTTATTAACACATACATACTATAAAGTGTTCTCGGTTACTCTTTTAACGAACTGTATATAACTTTCCAACACGTCATTTACCTTAGCCGCGTGGAAGTGATACCGCGATAAGAAGAGTATACTTTTAAAAACATTCCGTCAGGTACCGGACACGTTCGGACCGGGCCGGACAGGGCCGGAGTGAGCCGGACCTAATGGCGATGTTCCGCACAGAGTCCCCCGGGGGACTTCCCCGACGTTTTTCACGATCGATTAAAGGTGGTTTGAAAATATTGGAACGTACTTAGGTTGAATCATTCTTAAATACAACAATGAATGCCCACTGCCCAGTTTTTCTTGTGATATCATATTTTACCTTTAAATATTATACATGTAATTGCTTATTTAGATATTTGTCGGTTAATCACATTAAAGCTACTTACGTCCTAACGGAATAATAAAATTGTTTATCGATGGGTTTAACTAATAACCGGTTTTTTAGCTTTCATTTTCTAACCTTATCGTGAAAGAAGTCTGTTTGGAAACATCGGAGATTAACCGGCTAGAACTTACAAACGCTTTCCTCTTTATCATATGAGTAAAGAAATTTTAACAATGCCTCATCTCTCTCATCGTCATCATAATCATCTTCATCATTATCAACAACTCCTAGGTTGCAATTTACGTTTACGTTCTCGTATCTACTTTTGTCGTAAAACGAGACTTCCCAATAAATTAACAAACGTTTCGAGCTTATCGAGTTACGAATCGACTTACTCTCTGGAGTCCCACGACAGGACCCGCTTGTTTCATTTTACCGACGTTCATAATTATGGAAATTATTTCCTCCAAGGCTTTGTAACTTTTTGTGTAAAGGCTACGTATATGTACGTTGTTAATTTGCCGTGTTTAATTATTCAATTCACATTTAATTTGCGAGTTTGTTGGTAAAATTATATTTTAGGTTTTGCTTATTAATGCTTAGCGCCGGGGTATGTTGTGTTTGTTAAATAATAAATTAAATGAATTTTTAGAACAATATGTCTTAAAACTGGCATCGTGCTGCGTTTCGTTTAGTGAGTGAGTTTATCGGTGGCCCAACTTCCCTAATCCCCTATTCCCTATTCCCTCATAGAGGCCGGCAACGCGCCTGCTCTTCGGATGTCCATGGGCGACAGCAGTTCTTTCCTATCAGGTAACCCGTCTGCTCGTTTGCCCCCTAAATGTCATAAAAAGAACTAACGCTGTTAATAATAAAAAAATACTACATATTCGTTCACTCAATATAACATTTACACATCCTTCCACGCGATAAATGAATTTTGGCGTCATCTAGATCCACAATAAGCAGTCGGCATATCACAACTAATAAACTCCCATCAGTCGTATAATTTAGTCATAGAAGTCAAATCAACGGAACACAGCATCTGAATTAATTAATTTACTTCACGCTGCACGGCACGGCGTGATTGACGTGACAATGTGATAAGACGACATTGATGTCACGTAGATGTCACGTGAGCTCGTACCCCACATATGATGTATCGGCAGGTTATTGTGACGGTTGTTTTCAAAGTGGCTATTGATTTTTGAAGACCTTATACTTATTGTTCACCGCTTACTGATAATGTCTCTGATAGGCTATCCACAGCTTTTTTAGACAAATTCTCTATAAAATATTTGTCAAAAAAAGTTGTGGATAGACTATCTGACGCTTATCAGTAAGTAGTGAAACAGGCGCCAAGAGTTTTTGCTAATGTCCACTAAGCTCATCTACAGTATAAAGTAAAAAGGTTTATAATAATTTAGTCGGGCAACGTCAAGGCCACGTTTTTTAAATGATATTTTAGGGAGCAAGCAAGCAGACGGGTTACCTGATGAACTACCGTCACCCATGGACGTCGGACGTTGCAAGTGCTTTGCTTTATGAAGAAATAGGATTAGGGGATTAGGTAAGTTGCGAAGTTGGGCCACCGGTAAACTCACTCACTGAACGAAACACAGCACAACGTCGTTTCACGCCAGTTTTCTGTGAAACTGTGGTCCCTCCCCGGTCGAGCCGGCCGGTGTGTACTTGAGATCGGAAAATGTCTCAATGGTACACACCTCTACCGGGCTTGAACCTGTATCCTCTCGAGTGCGAACCAAACGTCTTACCCGCTAGGCCACGGACGTTCAAATATCTTGACGAAATGATCAATATTTTTAATTTATTTCAAACAACGATAATTAGGAACAAACTAACATAAATTATAAATTGTATAGACTTCAATAAAGAAACATTCGTATTTGAATCCAAAACCCCCTATCACCGCCGCCGAAGACTAAAATTCGGAAGGCTAATTAGTTCCTGATTAAGCGCACTTTGTTTATTCCAGTCGTGTTTCAGATTGGCCTAGCGCAAGTTTTATTACGGCGACAAACTTGCCCGGCCCACTTTTCCAACTCCGGCTCGGTTGTTGGAACCCTTATTCCCCATCCTAAATTCACTACAACTTTCAAAAATCTACTTATTGGGAGGTTAAAGTGTATTGTGGAATGCGGAGTGGTTATGAAACATTTGTACCTGAATAAGCATGCAACAACATATTTATTTGGATATGATTTCCGATAATTCAGTGCATGAAGTATCCTAAAGGTCAAGGGTTATGTAACTAAAAACAATTATTGTTTGTTTAAGACATAATATTGTTATTTTCCATCTTTTAGGCAAAAGATGGACCCGTGCGAGTTTCTTACACCGGTTCTTCTCGCCGAATTAGTTCCCGAACCGGTGGTAGGCACCGTAGTTTCGAAAGATTTTGATTTGATTTTGGTCTTTAAACGCCATGTGCAGACGGCTCTATACTTAATTCGGTTGGCTCTATACAACAAAGTATTTAAAATACTTTTTTGTCTGCGTATTGTGCAGTCTATACCAGTCTGTCTATTGAATGCAACAAAGACTCTAAATCAAAGCAGTAATTAATAATTGGTGATTTAAGTAAGTCGGTGCGGTTATGTCAAACCCAGCCTACAGCTCACGACCGGCATGCAATTGACATATTCCGTACATTTGACATAGGTCTGTCGACTAGCTCTGTTTCAATTTCCCCCATTATACAATAGCCAATACAGTACTACTACACAAGAATACATGTTCGCAAACTCACAAACTTTCGGATTTATAATATTAGTAATGGATTCGTTTTGCACGATATTTATAGTCATGAAAAATTACATTTAGCAAAATATTATACCCTTAGAACTCGACGAGTAGAGATTATATTTTGGTAACATAAACATAATTATTGTAGCTTCCAATTACTATCAAAGTAGTTCTAGCTGAAGACTAAAATTTAATTAAAATATAGTATCAGATTTTTCTGTTGCACGGAAAACCTCATTAGAGTAATGACATCTACAATACAAATAGGATAACAGAAGGGAAATATTTTATGTTTCAAGTAGAAATTATTATCATTATAGTATGTACAACTAAAGTTTTATTTTTATTGGCTTTGGGTCAATTAGTTTGTGGTTTAAACTTTAAATTATTTTTGCGGAGTTTTTTCCTTGATGAAGAAGCTACTTTCCGGTTGGTTGAGTATAGTTTCTTAAGATCATTATTATCACAAAATCTTCAAGTACAGTATTTACATACTAATAGTGTTTTAAAAATTTTAAAATATATTGTAATAACGGAATAAATAGTACTATATTCTAAGTGGCCTTAACTATATATTATGGAACAACTCGTACGCGACTTCAACTCGCACTTGGCTTATTTCCTAGATATTTTTATCGCCTTTGTCACTGTATTAATGTAGCAATCTGTCGGTGAAAGAATTTTTCAAATCGGATCAGAACTATTTGAGCTTATTCGTAAAAAAAATATTTCCTGTTTATTACTGTGTGGTGTGAGATAAGACGTTGCTGGTCTTCAAAATTAAATTATTATTGACTTATTATACGTAGAGTATCACATCGCAATACTGACGCTTTCAATCCAATGAATTCAAACTATACCTTGACGAAACAAAACTTTATTTGCTTGTGATTCGTTGATTTCGACCCAACCCCATCTGCTTGCATAATGTAACAACCGAGTGAAATATTTTATGTCTCATAAGCCGAAAACAATGTTCGCGGGTAGAACAAAAAAAAAGTTGCGGAAGGGGGTAGGGGAAGGGGGGGGGGTACAATTTGAAAATATTTTTAATTTGCCGCCGCCGCAGCACTTTCATTACACTCGGGACCTTTGATGTCGAATGCCGCGCTGCACCTTGTAGGGGGTTACCTTACATTATTAAAAACTCAATCCAGCCAGTAATTTTAAATTGTTCGTAAACATGTAAAATACCTGTGGGTATACTTGGTATAAATAGAGCCCCACAGCCGATGAGAGGGGTATGATTCGCTTTACGTATTCGATACAATTTATTTAACAGCGCCTAATGTGAAAAGATACACAATATCCTGATGAAAGATACAGCGTGATAAGAAATATTATTATATTACGTGCATTTTTAAGTGCTTTATAACAATGACTTGGTACTGACGCAGGTAAAATTTCAGCATTAAAATCAGTACATATTTACATTGTGAAGACACAAATCCTAATCTACATTCAAATGAAACTAAACTTAACGAACAGAACTTTCCTGAAATTAATAACCAAAAGAAAATCAGAATGTATTCCGTAAAACGAGAAAAAAGTTGCCCGCTTTCTTCTCAAAGCCATTCCATTTAAGTTGGAAAGAAATTTGCAATTAGATGCATCGTTTCGTTAATACGTCTTTAACTGTGAAACTTAGCTAATACCGCGGGTCTTACGTACCCCTCGCGAGCCGGCGAGTGGCAAAACCAATATTTATTAACTTAGACATCTTGAGGGTTGATATACAACTTACTGGAAACGACCCCAATTCGGTGTAGTAGACAAAAAATATATCACAAAGGTTTTTAAAAAGTTGGGACCTTCTTCTACTTACAATAGTTCTACTATCATCTTCAGCTTATTATAATACTTGCTTTTTCTTGTAAAGCCTATATTTATACTCCTCATCCCTTCAACTCATTAAGTAACAAACATAGAGAACATTTCACAGAGAGAAAGTTTCTCTCTTTTTCGTCAATAGAAGATCATCATTTTTTAATGACTTTTAGGGGACAGACTGTTACCTGATGGAAAGCAAGTGCCGTCGCCCATGGACACGCGAGAAAGAGGGTAATGTTTTTCGAACGTATGTGTGTATGTATGAATGTCAATTTCTTTGGCATGCCCTACAGCTCAAACGGCTAAATAGATTTTGACATGTAAGGTTTCGTTTGATTTGAATTATAATAGTGACATAGGCTATATAAATTTTCAAAATGTCGCCCGCGAACGTGGCAATGGGGGGCCACGTTCGCGAGGGTTTTGTAAAACTATTAATAAAAAAAACAAAATACCCTAGTGCTTAAAAACTAAAAAGAAAAAAAAGAACCTATCACACTTAAATTAGTTTAACTTAATAATTTAAAGCGCTGCAGGCGGGGACAAACTTCTTTGTTATTCACTACAGATTACAGAAAGATCTACCAAAACTACGTTTATCACCGCATGCGGAACGTTAAATTATTAAGTTAACCTAATTTAGGTGTCATAGGTTCTTATTTTTTTTTCTTTTTAGTTTTTTAACTATTCGGGTTTTTTGTTTTTACACAACAAAAATATCGGTTAAATATTTTTTAAGTATGATATTTTTTCCCTTAATAATATTTAAACGGTAGATATGAATAACGTATAGAGAACAAAAGAGATCATAGAACGCATCGCATTAAAACCCCGTTTGCTCGTTTGCCCCCTTATATTATAAAAAAAAAATATAGCAGTTAAGTTACAAATTATTATACTATAACGACCCGGCAAGCGTTGTTTTGTCATATAAATAATTTAGGGGGATGAAAAATAGATGTTGGCCGATTCTCATAGATACCGGATGAAAACAAAAAAAAAATCATCACAATGGGTCAAGCCGTTTAGAAGGAGTATGGCACCAAAAACTGTGATACGAGAATTTTATATATTAGATATTTACTATGTCAGATCAAAATAACTTGGCATGGAGTTTCATGCAGGTTTTGACGTTCTGTAGGGTGTTTTTTTTTTGTTTTATGCGACTCAATAT
>JAOTAV010046954.1:0-16902 GCA_026546445.1 Cyclargus thomasi
ACTCGGTCAGGCCGAAGCCCACGTGATACATTTCAGCTGTCGTATATATAGCGCCGTGTTTCAAGAACTTCGATAGCGCGATGCAGTATTATTACGCTTAATGTGGGTACCACCACAGTAGTAAAACCTGACTACGATCTGTGTCCTATCTCATTGATCAAGCGCATTTTAAAACAGGATACGATTGATGAATGGGACAGGAGATACGAAGTGGGAGGGACGACCGCAGTCACGAAGCTCTTTTTCCCAAGCACTGCTGCCGCATATAAGACAGTCATAAAGATAGACATGTGGTGTGTACCACACCGATGCTGATTTCTGACTGGACATGGCGGATTTGCCTTCTACTTGCATAGGTTCAAGTTGAAGGAGAATTCGTCATACCTGTGTCAGCCAGGAGTTGAGGAGGCAGTTTCTTACCTGTTATTCGAGTTTCCAATTTTTGCAGCAGTAGATATACTGAGCAAAAACTGGGTACAGCAATAACGTGTGAGAATCTTCCATCTATCCTGGGGGGCAATAAAAGGGAGGTATTTTGGCCTAAAATGATAGTGAAAGTGGTCAATAAAAAAATCTAGTATTTTGTTGTGATGCTAGTCTCAAGTTTATTTTTGTGTAGGTAAAACTGTGATATTATGGTTAGTTGAATGTTGTGCCGTTTTAATTATGATTTAGTTACATAATTTGAGTGTTATTTATATTGAATTGTAATTTATTTTGACATTTTTATATTGAGAATTTTAATTGGAAATTTAATTTCAATGATGATTCAAAAAAACATCAATGATGTTAAAAATAAGAAACTGCATTATATCATAATTCATAACAAGCCCTGATTATGTTAGGGGCGGGAAGGATTAATAAAAAAAAAAAAGTGGGCCAAGGCCCAAGCCCCAAGGCCAACGGCTCCTATAAAAAAATGTTATGTGTCAATTGGGTGTCAAAGTCAAACAATTGTATTTACGTTTGTTTTGTCTTGTGGTTTAGTTCTGGTTTTTTCCCTAAAAACTTTTCAACTTGCAAAATTTGACGACTAGGATCCAATTTAATTGGATCATTTAAGTTTATTACAAACCCTTTGTTCCTTATTCCAAGCCTTTTTTAAAAAATGCCTGTCTAAAGCACTTTGTTCAATTTCTTATTAAAACGGATGAATCATCGACACTATAGTTTTCAATTACATTAAAAAATCATTGTATTAAGGTGAGTGTAACTTTAAAAAAACAGATATTTATGATTTTGGGACTTAGACATTTTTGTGTAATTCTATTGACTTGTACTAAAATTTGCTATAATGTTTTCTTAGATACCATCATGGAGTGGCTTTTTGGTCATCGGATGACTCCTGATGAGATGCTCCGTAAAAACCAAAGAGCACTCAACAAAGCCATGAGGGATTTAGACCGTGAGCGTATGAAAATGGAGCAGCAGGAGAAAAAAGTTATAGCTGACATTAAAAAACTAGCTAAAGAAGGACAAATGGTAATCAACCAACTATCCTGTACCTTATTCCTCTATCCCTATTTCTGCTCCTGTATATGGTAACTAGTTTTGCTGTAATTACATAATAACATTTATTAAAAACTGTTTATTTGGCGAGCATGGTCAGCCCTAGTATATCACAATCCTGTACATGTTTTTGGTACACTTTACAAAAAAAAAGTATAAGAGATTTAGGGCTTCCGCATAGTAATTTAGGTGTATGCGTAGATGTGATTGAAAATAAAACAGTGATAATATCATTAACAATAATAATAAAAAATAATATTGTACAACTGATACCATCTATCAGTTATGATGTGCAACCACACAAACTAAACAAACTGAGCGCATTCTAAATGTATCCAAAAATCAAACATTTTATTTAAAAACATCTGTCACAGTCACAATGAACCTTTGAAAACCACCATTCAAAAATCTCATGAGCCCATAAAAAACTTAGCTTCTTCACTAGTAGCTCAATAAACTAGACCGTCATCTCAATAACTCAATTAGATTTGTTTTCGGCCTCCGTAAGTAAACCACATCTCTCCCTTCTGTACTAAGCTGCAATTGCTGCTGATACGACAACGACAATCACTACAGGTGCTTTGTACCCTCTTTTCTCTTTTCCACTCTCCCACTGCTCCCGACTACCTAACTGCTCACTTCAAATATAGGTGCAGTAATCATGATAGAAGTCACCGGTCCTCAAATAATATGCTCCTACTTTGTCCACCCTATAAGTCATCACTTGTCCATTCATCCTTTCATATCCAAGTCGTCATCCACCACTGTGTTCAAGTGCAGGGTGATGCGTGAATTGTTTTTAAGGTCTCTGGCATATTGAAAACGAAATTGTATTACTAATTTATTATATTATATAGTTTATATTTATTATTATTTTATGTTATAGCATTTTCTATATTGAATAATATGTAGTTATAGCATTGGTAGGTTTAAATTTGCATCTCTCATCATCACCCAAATTGGCTTAGCTGGAAGAAAATGCCATAAGGCATCAAGCCCGCCTATGTACTCTGTTGTGTGCAAAAAGTATAATAAAAAAATATATATATAATTAAAAGATGTTTTAACTGTTTGCATATTTAACAACTTTGTTAAGACTTATAAAATTTTGTACAACTTGATAACTGCAGTGAAATTTGGATGTTTACAGGACGCAGTAAAAATAATGGCGAAAGATCTGGTGCGAACGCGGCGCTACGTGCGCAAGTTCATGCTGATGAAGGCTAACATCCAGGCTGTGTCGCTGAAGATTCAAACCCTCAAGTCACAGAACACCATGGCGCAGGCAATGCGCGGCGTCACGCGGGCCATGGCCACCATGAACCGGCAGCTCAACATGCCGCAGATACAGCGCATCCTGCAGGAGTTCGAGAAACAGTCCGAGATCATGGACATGAAGGAGGAAATGATGAACGACTCCATCGACGAAGCCATGGAGGCCGACGACGACGAGGAGGAGAGCGACGCTGTCGTCGGCCAGATCCTCGACGAGCTCGGTCTGCAGCTTGGAGACCAGCTCGCCGGTCTTCCGCAGGCCACCGGCTCGCTTTCGGTGCCGGGTCCGTATATCACTTATATAAATTACAGTCGCGTGCTTAGTCAACGTCACTCGAAATTCGTCCTGGTCTGTTTCAGCGCGCACTCCCGTGGCGGCAGGCGTGGGTGCGGCTGGGGGCGGCGCGGGTGGCAGCGGCGGCGCGGGAGGCGGTGCGGGGGGCGGTGGGGCTCTTGACGCCGACGCCGAGCTGCAGGCGCGCCTCGACAACCTGCGACGGGAGTAGCACCTGCGCGTGCTGGGTGCACGACCGCCGCACGACACAATTAAACGCTTATTAACACTGTCACAGAACTTCATAATAATTTCCTTGTCTGTGAAATAAAATAATATTATGTGGATCTGTAGTGCGCGATTTTGTGTATATGCAGAAATGCTAGTGTATATGCTTCATAAAAGATATTTTTATTATTTATATTACTTGTCCTACCGTTTTTCTATATTGAATTTAAAAATCATTTTTGTTTGAGTCTCATTGAGCCACACTCGAGAGACGTATACGTCGGCCATTACGTCATTCGGAATCCTGTTTTTGAATTTCTTACGGATTTTTTTTCGAATGCAGTAAATCTATAACTGTCAGAGTGAGGCAGTCTATTTAATTTTAAGATATTAATGACTTATGCCTAGATTTTATTTTTATCGTTTAAGGTAATACACCGTTCACACATTACTCCTTTATTATGTCCTCAGATGACCTTTACTTAGAACGTTTAACTTAATGAAGAAGATATTTTATATTGTTGAAAAATTATTTTTTGTAAATAAAATATTACATGAATCCAGGGGGTTTACTTATTATCGCACGCTTTGTTCCCAGTAGGTTGTAGAATTAATTATTCTATGGTTGTTTGTACAATGCATGTTGCTCGCGCCTTTGTCGCGTCGTACGCCACCACCGCTACCGCTGCATACGTCGCGGTGCGCCGTCCACCGACGCCGCGGATTAAACACAGTACAGATGTTCAGATCACAGAGTATTCTATGTATAAATAGGTATAGTTAATAATTATTTTTATAAACAGTGATAAATATTTATTTCATGAAAAATAAACACGTTCATATTATATTTTATTGACAAAGTTTGACCCTCCCTAAACGTTTTTTTATCGTCCTAGTTAATATTACAAGAATAACGACATCCCACTGTATCAACATTGCACTCACAAGTTATATTACATGATATAATTAGTATAAAACTAGTTAAAAACACCAAAATACAGAGTAAATGCTTTTTAAAAGCATATTTTTCAAATTACTAATATAGGCATTATTGATTTTCATCTCAAATACTTTAAAATTCTTTTTCTTTTGTCACAGTTTAATAATATTACCATAAGGCGCTTTTACAGCTAGCGGCATTAACGATATCGTATAGAAAGCGATCCACTAATAATTGACACATACGAGCGTCAATTATGCAAACTCTAGCGGAAGAGATTATGGAGCATTTGTATCGTTCGTTTCAAATGATAATATTATTGCATTTCAGTTTCCCTTAAAAGTCGTATTATTGCAGTCTCTCTTTCCTAATTCACAAATCTCATTGTTCAAATCGTTCAGTCAGAAGGTGCATAATTATTATGCAAATTATCAACAATAAAGGGCTAAAACATATACAGAATGACGAAAAATTTCATATCTCTTTCTCACAAAACGTAATTTTATAATTTTTGTATGCAGCTGAAATAGACTGACGTCAGTTAATATTGAATCTCTCTTTCTAACTGACTACTTTAAGGGCTTCGATATTTTCAATTTTATCAAAAAAACTAATTTGACTACATCGTTTTTCAAAAACGCTAGATTTATATAAACAAAGAATTAAAAATGATGCATATTCCCTATTGCATGTGGAGTAACGCCTTCATCTTCTGACTGCAGAATTTGAACAGTCCCCTTAAGGCATATCTATACGTAACATAAACAAAATAGACTAACATAAAAGCTGCTTGAAAAACGTTTAATAGATTTGAATTTCTCTAAAATATAATTACAATATTACATTGGTATTTTTTTTTTTCTAAATTTTTATGTGCGGTAAGCCTAAGTCTATTAATGTTCTATCGGAAAATCTGTTTAGAGTTTCATGCAAAACGAACTATTATATTATACAGTTTCAGATCTCTAACACCACTATAATGTTTAGATAAAAAAAAGACCCCAAAAAGTGCTCCTAACCGCACCCTACCCTCTACATATTAAAATGAGATACCATGTAGATTCAAAATTTAATAAAATATATTTTTTTAACTACACGACAGTCCCGTGCCCACTTTGTTTGGCATAAAAAGAGAAAATTTTAAAACTATTAATTTTTGTCCTACGTGCAGTGCCCCGTGGAAGACTCATATTGGCGAGATATTTCGAAATCGACAAACCGACCTGACGGGGACAGGCGAAGTTAGTTATTACAATAAATTCCACTCAATATCAGTGGCGTAACTACAAGGTGGCAAGCCGACAAAATGCCACGGGCCCCCAGCCCCTCGATCAGCCCCCCTAGACAAAAACACGTCAAGCAATTATTTTTTACAATAATCCCTTGACGTGTTTTTGTCTTGGATTGACATAGTGGAACGAAAACGAATTTGCCACGGGCCTCGAACGGTATAGTTATGCCACTGCTCAATATTATTACAAAATTCATGCAATGCTTGCTCTAATTGCTCTTTGAATTGCGGACCCCGGCGGCCCTGTCTTCAATAGATGTAATTTCGTTTAAGATTCATCTATACATCGTAGTCAAGGGGGCCGACATTACCGAACCGGCCCGCGTGGTGTAAAGGTGTATGATATAATTTGTATGGCCCTGCATCGTAGCCTGTACGCCGACCCTCCGGCACTCCGGAGTCCCGAAACGCCGCGTCGTCCTCAACACCGTCGACGTACCTACACTATACTTCACACTTCTCACCTACTACGACCGACTGATCGTGAGCCCCGACGTAACGCTGCACAATCCTACTAGGATTTCGATTTTCGTACCGAACTAAACTCGAGACGCGGTAGTTCAAATGTGCTCATTCGGAACACTAGTTTCAGATATTGCATATGCGATATATTTATTATAAGCCGATGCACACACCGACGGCAGTGACCATAATATTCGGTCGTGATCGAAACGTACTACGGACTACCTATATACTTATTGCAAAAGTGTTCAGCTGCATAGCGTGGTGCACCGGAGGAAGACGAGCGACGCCGCCTAGTGTAGCGCGGCCGGCGCAGGAGGCGGGTCCAGCGCGCTCAGCGCTATGCCCAGCTGTCCCAGGTAGTACGTAGACATCACCACCACCTGCACACCGACACACCCCACAGATAAATCGACAGAGCCAGCCTCAAGTTAAGCGGAACTAAAATGTATTCAGTCGGTCTGTAGGTCGGTCGGTACTCGGTAGTCAGTGGCAGAGTATTCTGACCTGTTTGTAGGGCACGTTGCCTCCGAAGAGGCTGTAGCCTAACACGGCGTCGGAGAGCAAAAAAAGCAGCGCGCCGGCACGCTGTCGGCCGGGTCGCGCCGTCCCACGCCACGCCATCGCCGCCAGCAGCAGCGCATACGCCCGCACCGCCGGCGCCAGGGCCTCGGGCGGGTGCAGCGCCGCGCCGACCGCCGCCGCTGCAGCCAGTAGCGCGGCACCGCGTCGCCAACACCGTGGACGCCAGCCGAATGCGCACAGATACGCGACGTGGGCGGCCGCGAACGCGCCCAGTCCCAGCGCCAGCTGCGCCTCGCCATCCCACACCAGCAGAGCGTCGCCGGCCGCCGACAGCGCCAGACCCGCGCACACCGCGCGCCCGTATCCGCGTCTGTTTATTATTAGTAGCGTTGATACGAATGCGTAAATTTAGACATTCAGAGTATTAGAAGTTTACATCAATTTTACAAAAATCCCCTATATCTAGCTATAAAGTCGCTAAAACGGCAACACTGGCAAAGCTCGTGCCACTTTGACTCCGCCCACTTTCTTTACATGTGTCGCCTACTTGTTGATGTGAATCTGCATCCATAAAAACTCCGCTTTGATTGATGCGGATGTAAATGCGGATGCAGATGTCTGAATTGATGCGAATAATCCGCATTTAAGTATGTTATAAATAAATGAATTTGGTAGATGGTACTTGTATTCTTAGGTATAACGTTAGATTGTAAATTACAATGGGGTAAAACTCACATTGCGAATATTACAGACAGGCTCAGTTCTGTTAGAAAGATTAGGGAAATTATAGACGAAGACACGGCGCGATTAGTATATTTTAGTTAGTTCCATAGCAGGAAGTCATATGGCATCCTTTTATAGGAAAACGTACGATTTTCGTGCTGCAGAAGCGAGCCACACGTTCTATTTATAAAATGTCTATATTTGAATCTCTGGGAAGTAAATTCAAAGAAATAGGTATTCTAACCGTTGCTTGTCAATACATTTTGGATAATGTAATGTACGTTAAAAAGAATTTAAGTAAATTTAAATCTAAAAATGATATTCACAGTAGAAACACTAGAAGCACGAGTTAGATTTACCGGTTATCAGGCTTAGTAAGGTAAGTAAATCTTTTAAGGCATTGAGCCTTGTGTACGCCTTTTCAATAAAATCCCAGAAAACGTTCAAAATCTTTCTATAAATAATTTTAAAAAGTCGTAAAAGAACGTTTGTGTTCTAAAGCTTACTATAAAGTTGATGATTTTATTAACGACAGCACATCTTGGGAGTAGAATGACTCCTTGCCAGGTTTCTTCTGTATAATATTTAAAACCTTGACTACAATAGTTATGTAACTTTGTTTTTTATATATTTGCTTATAATTATTTTACAAATAAGTTACAATAGATTGTAATATTTACATTGACTTACAATTTCTTATGTTTATTATTATAAAACAATTATTGTTTATTAAATTAGTTTTAAGACATATTATTGTTATTTTCCATCTTTTAGGTAAAAGGTGGACCCGTGCGAGTTTCTTACGCCGGTTCTTCTCGCCGGGTTAGTTCCCGAACCGCTGGTAGGCGCCGTAGTCTCGACGTTCAGAAAGTGTACTTAAAGTACTTTTTTGAATAAAAAGATTTTGATTTGATTTGATACTATTATGCATTTTCTCAAGTTGAGCGGTATGGTTCATTAAACTTCTGTCAAATTTCTATACAAACCGTGATTGTCAACAACTAAGTGACAACGCAACGCTTTGTATACAATCGCCTTTGTATGGAAATGACAAATTTTTTGACAGAGGGTTAATGGACCATACCGCCAATCTTGAGCGAATTCCCAATAGGTAATGGTGAACAACTTTTAAGTGCACAATGCAGTGATTGAGTGAGTATCAACTACTCTAAAGCGTCCGTAGCCTAGTGGGTAAGAACTTTGGTTCGTACTCGAGAGGAAGCAGGTTCGAACCACGGTGGAGGCGTGTACCAATGAGGCATTTTCCGATCTCCAGTACATAATACGGTAGCTCATTGCCGTGGGAGAGTCATGCAGCGGCACGAATGGACCGGCTCGACCGAATGATACCACGGCCTCACAGGAAACTGGCGTGAAACGGCGTTGTGCTGTTTCTTTCAGTGAGTTGGTGGCCCAACTTCCCTTATCCCTCATCCCTTTTCCCATTCCCTATTCCTTCATAAAGACTGACGCATTAGTGACTCTTCGGATGTCGCGAGTGTCCATGGGCGACGGCAGTTGCTTTCCATCAGGCAAGGTTGAATCAAGTTTGCTTAAGCAGTATGTAAAAGGTACTTTTTAGAGGGCGGTAAAATTCCACAAATAGATAAAATATTCTATATATAAAATTCTCGTGTCACAATGTTTGTCTTCGTACTCCTCCAAAACGGCTTTACCGATTTTAACCAAATTTTGCATGCATATTCAGTAGATCTGAGAATCGGCTAATATCTATTTTTCATACCCCTAAATGTTAGGGGGTACTCCCTAAATTTTTTTGGCAAAACAACGTTTGCCGGATCAGCTAGTATAATATAACAAAGTCTCACCAGTAGTTGCCTAGTCAGTTCCGTTACCTCCTGCAGCGAACCATCGGCCGACTCGAACCACAAGTGATGGTTACAGATAGCGGCTTTACCTGTGTGTTGGAGACAATGAATATAGCATAATATTATACCTAATTATCATGACCCCAAAAATTATAATAAGCTACCTATAATATATAATAATAAAAATATCAAAAAACAAGTACTACAAAACTGAGTCCTTATTAAAATGCATCTGATGGCACGGCAGTGGCATTGCCAAGTCGAGCGCGTAAACAAGTGCCATACCATCTTATAGGAACCATTTTGACGCATTTTCAGCCCCCCATTTAAAACCTCTGTATAATGGCAGAAAGGTGAAATTTTCGCCGTCTAGTAAGCTCAACACATACTTGAAATCCGTAATTTCAAGTCATTTAGTTATGAAGTTAAGCGATAGCAAAGTTTCGCATTTTCAACCCATCAAAATAGAACTACTACTTTCCATGAACTCAGAGAGCTGAAATTTGGTTCAAGCTAGGGTTTAATGGTCACAAAAAGAGAAAATTATAAAAACTATTATACGACGACGACGACGGATAGTCGAAAAAAATTTTATTTAAAATTGGTAAAAACCATGACTATTTTGACAACTGTTGTGATTTTGTTTAGTTTACCCAAATTTAAAAACCGGTTCCGTATAATTGTAAAAAATACAAAGATGTGTTAATAAAAACTGTGCCAAAAATAAACTTTCTACAAAAAGAAGTTCAACCACACCAAAAAGATTCTGTAAAAAAAACCAGACCAAGTCTCGATTATGTCTCGATTATGTTATATATGACTGGCCTTTGACCATGCTTAATTCTGAGAATTAAGAGTGGTCAAAGACCAGAAATAATACTTTTGAGAGATAAACAAGCAGCCCGATCGAGACTTGGCCTGTTTTTTAACAGAATATTTTTGGTGTGATATATTTTACTAGTTTCGACAGCGGAAAGGGAGGTCAAAATAATATTTGAAAATATGAATTAAAAATTTACACACGGACTAATCAAAACTAGTGAATGTATTTGACCAAAATACTCCGGATATAGAAAAACCAAGAATCCCTAACATACCATGGTACTTCGGTTTGAACTCCTCGTCGAATATTCTCCAGGCTCTGGCGTGGGAGATCAGCAGGTTCTTGATGCACATGTAACTGCCGATCCCCGGGCTGAGTATACCTGGAGCATACATCCCCGTGTGGTAGACGGCGTCACATACAACTAGGGGCTCGTTGATAGTCAGCCAGGTCTTGACCCGGTCAGCGAATAGGGAGTAAGACGCGCGAGCGTAGTCCGCAAACCACTCAGATATTAAAGGGTTAGTCCAGCCACCTGAAATATTTTTAACTGTATGACTGACGGTTTATATGTAAAAATATCTAAGTTTTTTTTTTATTAGAATTATAATTAACTGCACTCCTAGAGCCTAAGAGCGTTCGTGGTCTAATGGGTAAGACGTTACTTGTGACTCTTCGGATGTCGCGAGTGTCCATGTGCAACGGCAGTTGCTTTCCATTAGGTACCACGTCTTCTCGCTTGCCCCCTAAATATCATAAAAAACACAGTCACGCAGTCCTTATACAAAAATGCACTGAAAATCTATAACTGAATTTACCTCTAAGTAGCTATTTTTTGGATTTTGTGTCTATTATATTTTGTCTAGTCTATAACAAAAGGTTCAAAAACTTTGAGATTCAAATGCTGTACTGGACGATTGTTAAAATGTCACCCTTTATTTTCTTGTTGATTGTTTGTTTTTTTTTTCTGAAGTGTTAGCAGTTGCAGCTACTCACCGAGGTCTTGCAACTTCTGCGGCAGGTCGAAGTGGAAGAGGGTGATGATGGGTTCTATATCGTTGGCGATGAGCGCGTCTATGAGGTCGTTATAGTACCGCACACCGTCCGCGCTCACCGCGTTCGTGAACCCGTTCGGGAACAGACGGTTCCAGGATAGCGAGAACCTGGATTTTTTAAATGATATTTAGGGGGCAAGCGAGCAGACGGGTTACATGACGGAAAGCAACCGCCGTCACCCATGGACACTCGCGACATCCAAAGAGTCGCAAGTGCGTTGCCGGCCTTTATGAGTAAATAGGGAATGGAAATAGGGATAGGTGAATTATGGTAGTTTGGCCTCCGGTAAACTCACTCACTGAACGAAACACAGCATAACGCCGTTTCACGCCAGTTATCTGTGAGGCCGTGGTATCACTCCTCTATCACACTGGAAGCATGGTTCTCCCACGGCAATGAGCATCCGTATTGTGTACTTGAGATCAGAAAATGTCTTATTGGTAAACGCCTCCACCGGGGTTCGAGCCTGCACCCTTTCGAGTGCGAATCAAAGGTCTTACCCACTAGGCTACGGACGCTCTAAATACTTCAGCTATTATATAAGTTAGAAATAAGATTTGCAAGTGCATTGCCATTTCAGCATAACCGGTTCAGCGGATTGGGCGTGAAGAGGTAACAGACTGTAAGGTGTACAGACGTTTTTTGCCGTGGGAGAGCTATGCTTCGGCACGAATGGGCCGGATCGACCGGAGTGATACCGCGGCTTCACAGATAACTGGCGTGAAACGGCGTGAAACGTTGCGCTGTGTTTCGTTCAGTGAGTGAGTTTACAGGGGGCTCTACTTCCCTAATCACCCTACCCTTAGGAATAAGGTTATAATTTACCTACTCCCCCATAAAGGCCGGCAACGCACTTGCGACTCTTCGGATGTTACGAGTGTCTATGGGCGGCGGCAGTTGCTTTCCATCAGGTAACCCGTCTGCTAGCTTGCCCCCTTAATATCATAAAAAAAGACACAGGCAGACAAACAGTCACATTATGGCATTTATAATATTAGTTTTTTTTAAGTGTTTATTCAGTAAAATTACAATATTTTTTTTAATATTAGCAATCGCCAAACTGAATGTCAGTTTGTTGGCGATATTGAATTTAAAAGTAACAAAACATAACATTTTTTAATAACAAAATTAACAACAAAACAAAATACTCAAATTTTCTTAAAATAAAATAACAAAACATATTTCTCTGACATGAGAACATTTTTTTATCTAGTACAATTTTTACCCAGGTATATGTATATACAAATAAGCATTTAAAAAAAATTTACATTACAATATTATGAAGTTTTCAATATAATAAAGTATTCATGAGTAGGTTCGATCCTGTCTATAAAATATCTTTTTAATTTCTTTTTTAATTTGGGCCAGTAAGTATATGAGAGTGTGAAAGTATGGATATGTCACGCTGGCATGTCGCAAGTCATTCAGAAAGATATAAGTAAATAGACCTCGAGTGAAAAACAATCTTCAGCTTACAACCACCCACAGAGATTAAGATTCTCAATTGTTTAATTATACTTAGTGACGACTACGATAGATATGAACAATTATCTTCATGTATATCGCAATATTATTAAATGTATTAAAATTTATTCACAAATACAAGGTTTTTGCTATTCTTCATTTAGATATGGCGTGAGTTCTTACATTATTAATGTACGTGTAAAAAATATATATTTTTAAATGATTTTTAAGAGCTCTTATTTTATAGCAAGATGTAATAACCTAAAGTTTAATGAATTTAAAAAATGCGGATTGGAACAAAGCATTAAAATACTTTGATCTTAAAAAAAACTGCTATCAATTTGAAATTTATTGTTTAATCAATGCAGTTGTCTTTGAAGTCTTTGGTTTTTTTTTTCGGTATTCATTCGGTATTTATTCGGTAAAGTATTTTTGTATAGAGACGAAAATAAACCGAAACAAAATAATTGTTACGTTATGTCTGGTTTACACGTGTTTAGTAGATAAGTTGGTAACTAAATTTAAACTTAATTTTAAGTGACTTAACTTGCGACTTGCTACTAAATTTTGTGTTTACATGCAGTTAATAGCTTAACGTTAAGTTAAAATTTTGTTTACTACTTATGAACTTAATACGTGTAAATCGGACGTTACGTATTGCGTTTACTCGTCACTTGTTATCTTAATGGGCGCTCTTGACCTATTATGTTGCCAAATAATAATAATTACTATTGCAAATTATGTCTTCCTACTCAATACTGCTCTATAATATATATATATATTTTTTCTCCTATGCTCCTCCTACTTAAAAGTTGGTTAAAAATGTAAGTGAGAATACATAAGAGCATGTTTTTTAATACTGAATGTAACAAAAGTCTAGCACTTAAGGGTGTGCTTGTGTCCTTTTGTCCCTTTGTCCTCATGTCCCTTAGGTAATAATGTGTCCCTTATATTGACGTCTCGTGGTAACGGACAGGCATACAGACAAAATGTCTGAATTTAACAATATTTAAGGGTAGTATTGATCTAGTGCATATTTTTTTATTAAACCTGGAACTTTCATTGACCACTATGCAAAATATCAACCATGGCAACAATAGGGATTATGCGTATGAATATGCACCTTGATCGTAAATTATTAAGATAGTGTGCTAAAAGATAGAGAATGATGAGATAAGATTCAGAATGACAAAAAATGAATTCTGTTGAGAAATGAGTAAATAAAATATTAGCGATTTAAGTTTTCTAATCATATCTCTCTTTCAAAACGTAAACGTTTGTTGTTATCTATGTTATTAAAAAAAACTGATTGGACTTCGTCGTTTTTTATCACGCATATTCCCTATTGGGTGCAAAATATTGTAAGTTACTCTGTGGTTCAAGACATACCTGTAGAAGTGTACGCCGAGCTCCTTCATCATCTCGATGTCTCTCTTCCACAGGTGGTAGCTGTCGCAAGCGACGTCGCCATTGCTGCCGTCGACGATGCGGTGCGGCTGCTTGTGCGAGAAGTCGTCCCAGATGCTCGGTGTTCGCCCTGACACAAATTAAAAAAAAAACATTTTTCAATTATCACCCGTGTCCTAAGCTAATCATCGACCTAAGCATTTTATCAATTCACTAAGACGTATATATGGGCCAGCGGGGTAATTTTAACGTCTAATTCGCAAAAAATATACACTAGAATAGAATATTTATTATAACATGATTATCATTCTTTAATTTCAAGCAAGGAATTTTACCTTGAGCTTCATGAGAAAAAAAAAATGTACCGTGAACATCGACTTTTTGCAAAAACCGGTATAAACTACGAAACTAGTCGATTAAGATGAACGAATTTTTTACACAATACAATATCTGTAACACTACAATCCCTACAGAGGAATTCTTATTTGTTGTTTTTATTAATTGTATATTAATTATTTTCTGTTAGCGGAGGGAGAAGTTCGAAGCTCCGAATGTTTTGTCAAGGTCCTTGGCGTGTATGTAGGCGCCTTAACAGTGCATGAGGAGACAGGATTTCTGCGCCCCCTCCCGAACCTGGCGCGATAGCCTGCAGCCTAATTAGCCTATAGGACTTGTTTGCCGTTATTATCATGACCATTTTAGGATAAGGACCCATCAAAAGGCTTCGCCACGGGCCCCAGATGGTGCTTACGTAACTACACTTTAAATACATAAAAAAACCACATTTACATCATAGCCATTGATTTATTTGCCACAGAAATGCCTTTTTTACTTTTGAAGCAAATTCTAAAGGTTCACTTACCACCAGCGTTCCAACCGCCTTCCACTTGGTAAGAAGCAGTTGCTACTCCAAACTTGAATCCAGGAGGGAATTCAAGACTAGTAACTGTATGGACTAAGCTGAAAATTTTTAAATCATAACGTTAAAAAAGTTTAAGAAATTAAAAAAGAAAGAAAATGTTTAAAATTTCAAACTTAAAATTTTCTTGGACTATTAAAAGATTTTTATATGAGAAAATTTTATAATTGGAACAACAAAGATTTTGAAATTCCATGTGTTCAGTGTTTCATGTTTGGTCTAATGGTAGAAAGGTTCGTTCAGATTAAAGCAGATAAAGAAAAAATATTTTTTTCTGACTTATTGTTTTGCCTACTTACGGATTTACGTTCGCAGATTATTACCATGTCTACCCTACCATTGCCATTACCATTCCCTATTAGGGGATATGCATGATTTTTTATTCTTTATTTAAATGTATATATCTTTATAGGAAAACGATGTAGTCTAACTTTGTTGTTTTCAATTTTATCAAAAAACTGATATTTTTCAGAAAATTGGAAACAACAAAGTTATAAGTAGTCAGTAAGAGAGATCCGATATTGATTGTGACGCCAAAGTCCATAAGCTACATACAAAGTACATACTAAATTACGTTTTGAGAGAAAGAGATGGGTAGAAAACTTAAATCGCTAATATCTTACTTATTTCTCAACAAAATTCAAAGATTTTTTGTAATTCTGCATATCTTTTAGCCCTTTATCAGGGATTACCATAATAATTTATGTACCAAATGGGTACCTCATATCACATGACTCCTGTGGTACACAAAGTCTCCCTTATAATAATAATCTAATCTCCATTTAATACTTCTTCGTATTTAAGGTCTGATATTGTCTACCTCATATTATATTATTTCAATCTCAACAGAGAAAACCGAGCAATTTAAGTCACTTTATTAATTGGAATAATAGAAAAAAAAAGAATATTGGCAGAAGCCGACAGACGTTGTCCGGCTGTTGTTTTGGTTTGTGAATCTAAACCATTCTCCGATCCCATTGAATATCAAAAAAAAAATATCAAAATCGTTCTATTTTGGGAGGAGCTAGGTAACAAACACACGATTAAGAAGATTAAAAGGTATTTTTTAAACTAAACAAGATTCTATTAAGTAGTATGTCAAAGACTTAAGAAAAGTGAATAAGAAGACTTACAGCAGTAAGCCGATTACCGTTGGGTTCATTTTGTTGACTGACATGTTATCTCACACGCTAGTTATATTATCTGGTTCATTATCGCAGCTCGTTGTGTGTCAATCTCGTCTTATTTAACAAATCGTTATATAATTTACATAATATATTAATGTTCTATACACATAGTAACGCGCGGTAATGTAAATCGCGACTAACCAAAATATCTATATACTATAGTTAGAAGTGTAAAAGTAAAGCTAAAGTACGGACAGTGAAAATTAGAGTAGACCGAGACTTAGATATAATTATGTTATGTGCAGAAATATAAAAAAAATATATTTACAAGCCTGTAATGTTGACCATACAATGCAAAATTATAGCCATAGTCTTAAGTGAAAAAAAAATAAACTAAAAATTAAAACCATCTTAATCTTAATATGTTCCTGTAGGTGAACTGAAAAGAAATAAACACATATTCCCTCAAAAAATTACTATATCTCAACTATATTTGTTATCACTTATTATTTTATTCAATTATATTTGTAATAAATTCCTTTCAACATAATCCTTAGTTGTTGTATACTCTTTGTTTATGGTTTAAGTATATGTACACTTAGCTCTGTTTTTCTCATTTATCATTAGTTTATAAATAACGACCGATTTGAAACTTTTAATTGGTTTTCTTGGATTTGCCCGGTGTTTTTGTTTGTAGCCATAAGTTATCAAAATCAATAAAATAAAACTTTTTATAATGTTGATGTCCTATAATAAAATCAGGCGTTACTTTCCGGAAATCCATAGCTCCAAGTTTAGCAAATTAAGATTTTTAGCAATATTCCGCAAAATTAACCTCAACTTGCAAGTAAAAATGCGGGTTGAGAACCTCGACGCGCGTTTCGCTTCAACAACGGGGTATCCTCAGGATGTGGACTATACGAACAACGTCCATTAAATGCCGCCACCAGTTTTTTTTTTTTTTTTTTTTTTCGAAAGGGGGGAACCTTATGGGTTGGGTGTGACCTAGGTTGTTTTATGGTGGCGA
This sequence comes from Cyclargus thomasi, assembly GCA_026546445.1. Lineage (NCBI taxonomy): Eukaryota > Metazoa > Arthropoda > Insecta > Lepidoptera > Lycaenidae > Cyclargus > Cyclargus thomasi. Next base: position 16,880 of record JAOTAV010046954.1, read on the forward strand.
TTAATAGTGTGGTGGGTGGTTGG
>JAOTAV010046965.1:0-16900 GCA_026546445.1 Cyclargus thomasi
ATCGCCAATCAGTGTCTGGCGGAAAAAACCACCGAGCGCGAGGCCTATCTTGCGTCCTTAATGCAGTGTGAAGAGGGGGAATTAAAAGCCTTTTTTTCAAAATGAATGCTTATTGACCGTTTTTACAATGGCTGTAACATTAAGTTAGACATGAAAAACGAAGATACCCTCGTTTGTAACCGTCAAAATACTTGGGTTAAACACTGGTTGATGCATCTAACGTAACGCGCATTTTACTTGAGTTATAAAAATAAATTAAATAATAGAAAATTAATAACGACCGATATCAATTAAGCATTTGGGTTAATGTCATCTGATATTAATAGCTTATTCGTTAATAGATACACTGACCAAGGTCAATAACCAAAAAGGTTTTCACAATGTCATGGACATCTCACTGCCCCCCCCCCCTGATATGTCTAAAATGTCTAAAATTTGAAAAAGTTAGTAAATTTTTCAAATTTTGGTTTATTTTTATCGACAAAATTTCAATTTTATCATTTCAAAAAAATTAAATTTTCATTCCCCATCGACCACAACTTCAAAGCATCGAAAAAACACCGAGAACATACAATAAAAACTATGCATCTCTTAGACATAAAAGAGATGTCATTTGAAAGGGGCGTCGAACCTCTATAAAATAGATGAATGGATTAGAATCGCGCATCCCTGGGATACGCGGTTCTAATGGCAACCCTAATGAAGTCTAAGGTATTAAAATATCAGAAAATCATTGTGATACTTACAATGATTCTCAAGAGTTTCGCTCAGCTTTTGTTAGTTAATAATCGATTAGTGGGTCCAGTCCAGTGGCGTATTATCTATATCTGGGGCCAGTGGCAAATTCCTTTGATGATTTTTGTCAGTAAAAATCATCGTGTCAATGAGCAAAAGGGCACAGATATACATTTTCAAAAATGGCGACCTCTTGGAGCCCTGACATCTTTAGTTCAAAATAATATTCAAATTTTAATAATAAAAAATAATAGTGTATTACTTAAACTAACTAACGCAATTTATGAATTTGTGTATACATTCCAAATTGTAATTTATATTTGTTTCATTTTTTTATTACTTTATACTAAATTAAATTGTAGGCTAGCTAAACGGTACCCTATAAAACTCTTTTATTCAATAGGTAAAGCGATTATTAAAAAATATATATAATAAAAAAATATCTGTAGGCATGTGCACTGTCTAAAAGTTAGGTATGAAAACTTACCTCTTTCACATAGATTTTAGGTAATTTTTGCAAATTGCGAAAAGAATTATTCCACTCTGTATACCGTATATACAAGCGACTGTGCTAATATATAATTTCTACTAATTAATATCATCGATAGTAGATAACGCGGACATGTGTTTTTTTTAAATATTACTTTCGATAATGCGATAAAAAAACAAGGTTTCACTTCTGTACAGGATTCGGAATATGAGACGTCGTAGAATACGTTATTGAGGACCAAATTACACCTAATAATATTTTAAATGGTCACACGTCATCGGGAAGTTCCTTTGATAGCTGAAACCTTAATGCCATATAACTCTCCTATTACACCCCAATACGGCACTGTAGACCTGGCTGATGAGAAGCGAGGCGTACCCTACATTTTACCTAAAGTAAAAAAAAAATATTTGAGCCAATAATATTTATTTTTGAATGTTGAAGTTGAATATTTAAAGAACATAAAAAATTAATAAGCCAGATGATTTAGTGGGGTTTTAACATTGCCAGGCGCGTGCAAAAATAGTTTGCGAAAATTGGCTTGCCAACTATAAAAAATGTATTTGTGGCAACTTGAAATTTTAACACAGGATTTTTCATCACTAAACAATCAGATTCCGAAAATAATTTTGGAAAATTTCTACTTTTTTTTTAGCCCCGTTTATCACTAACCAGTGCTACAGTTCCATAACAGGGTGTAATAGGAAATCTTACATTACAAGGTTTTAGCTTACCTCAAACACCTCAAAAATTGCTACCAACTCTCGATTCACTACGGAGTTTGTCAGTTAATGACTCGTAGCGTAGCTAATAGCTATACGGTCTAGAGCCCGTGGCAAATTGAAGGGTATTTCCCCATTAGTAAAAATATATCTGTGCTTAGGATCTCTAGGGCTAGGGGAGGGGGAGGGGATTTTTCTAGCTGTGGTGGCACATTATCAATACGATACTGGTCGACTCTGTCCTCGTTGTTCAGCCACAGTGGTGAAATTTCGTGAAATATGTCGCATTATTGAATAGACGCGTCTATCCAATAATTTTATAAATGAAATACTAAAATTTATTTTTCCAATAAAGTTTTGAGTGACCTAAATGTAGACATTTGGGGCACACAAGAAAATATCTACGTCAACTCTCATATGAAAATTAAAAGATGCGGATTCGCAGTTTGTGTAGGAGCCCTTAAATTTCTGTATGGAAGCTAGATATGATTTATGTAGGTGTTATTGTTTTAAATCAAAGTTTAATATAATTTTTATCGACACATAAATTAAAAATTGTACTAATCACTTACGAATATATAACTTTCAAAATTAGAAAAATACTTCGTCGACCGCAGCTACCCCCATCACACCTCTGATGACAACTTTGAAACACGCGAGTGCATATGAGAGCAAATGTAAACTAGCAAGAACAATAACACCAGTTTTATTGATACGTCTCACAATGTCTCATAATGACTATTAGTATTAAGATTAAGAATATATTCGTCATCCATCGTAATGCGTGTTCAAATAAACAAGGTGTAACAATACAAAGTGATCTACTCTGAGAAGTTTAAATTACAAAACACTCAAACGCTCCTTTTGGAGCAGTTGGGTACAACGGAACTTATGTGAAATCACTTTTAGATACTACTAGAAAACCCGACAGACGTGGTCTTAGTTTGTGAATCTAAATCATCCTCAAGTCCCCTAAAAGACAAACAAAAACTTCATTAAAATCGGTCCACTTTGGGAGGAGTTCAGTGACAAACCCACGCACTCAAGGATTATATATTAGGGTTTTTCTTCCTGACGTTACAACTCCAGAACCCAAGAACCGATTTCCGAGGTTTTGCATTCGTTAGAAAGGGCTCTGTGAGGTTTTAAGAAAAAAATCTCAAGAGCAAAACAAGGAAAATCATTTTTCACATACAGCGCCATCTATGATATATAGATTGCACTACAAAGGCGCTTGACAGTTAATTTCTAATATTAGAGATTAAAACTCATTGCGGAATCTGTTAAGGGGGCACTAAGAGTGATAATAAGCATTTAATGTTGTTAAGAAAATACCTACCACTTTATTATTATTACCAACAGACAACAAGGGCAAGACAGTGGCGTAACTATACCGTCCGAGGCCCGTGGCAAATTCGTTTTCGTTCTACTATGTGAATCCAAAATCAATCCAAATACAAAAACACGTCAAGCGATTATTGTAAAAAATAATCGCTTGCCACTTGTTTAGGGGGGGCTGATCGGGGACCCCTTCCGGCTGGGGGCCCGTGGCATTTTGCCGGCCACCTTGTAGTTACACCACTGGCAGTAGATAGATAATTGTTGTCTTTTATTTGGAAGTAGGGTTGTTTTTGGAAGGCAGCAACAAAAAACGTATCTTTTTGAAATTTTATTAAAAAACATGGCAACAATTCTTATATATTCAACTACTAATTACAATCGGTTTAGGCTTTTTATCCCACTCACACAATAAATAAAGTCACAGCGAAAACTGTATTTATAATGAACATTATAAAAATTCTATTCACAAAACATAAATTTCATACATTTTTCTTTGTTGTGTTTTAAGTTTTTTACACTACACTGCAATGTTTACTTATATTATTGGTTTTGTTAAGTAAATATGCCATAAAAACTATAATACCATATTTACCTACAAAATATTAATAATAATTTATAATATTCGAAACTTATACATATTTCAGTATGTGTTACTCTCGTATAATACTAGACATGGAAATAAAAGTAAAAGAAATATCATAAAAATATTACACATCAACAAAAACTAAAATTACAAGACGTAAAAATAACAAAAATAAAATATATTTTTTCTATGATCACATATAACACCCATCCATTTAAGGCTCATTCACATTGGCGCCTTGTTTTGCGTCAGTGTGAATAGAGCCTTAGGCTTGAAACATTAAACGCCACCCCATCCGATCGTAAAGCGTGGGAATGCGTAAAAAGTTCAGTAGCTCTACCTCTCTTTGAAGCAATAGTACCTATTTGTCTATACTAAATAGCGACTACGTAAATTTTTAGTACGGTAATCTTAGTTCCCAAAGTGGCCGGTAGAGGCGCTGTATAATCTCACCATACTAAAAATGTACGTAGTCGCTATCGAGTAACGACAAATACTATTGCTTCAAACTCACGGTGAAGCCAGTGAAGTGAATTGACAACTCGCGTGTCTTCGGGTAGGATCACGTTGAAATCAGCATTAGTAGTCAGGACTATCAGGGTAATTTCGAACACAGAAAGCCTACTCAGAACCGTTTTGACACTTTGGCTTTATTATGATTTTGAAGCAGTATTTGTGACACATTCGATGTACTCGAATACGTAAATTTTTAAAAATGGCAAAGTTTTACAGAGCCTCTAACGGTCATTTGCGGAACTAAAGTTTACGTAGTCACTATCTAGTATCGACAAATACTATTGCTCCAAACTCATGGGAGAGCTACATATCTTACAAACGAGAAATTACATTATTAGAGTAAGACACGGTATTCCGCCTCTTACGTTTGAGTCTCAAAACGATTTTGGAGTACGCCCCTGGTTTATAGTAAATCTGAACAATTTAGGATGTCTAAAGGTCCAAGTCATTACTATACCAGCATTTGGCAAGCGAATAGGGCCAGGCCACGACCTTGCGTTACGGTGCCGTATCGCAGAAACAACATCTCACATAAATGCGATTATGACATCGTAAACTTTATCGGATACGACATCGTTGTACATAAAGGGCTGTTTGGTCGCAAAACCTCCGCATCATCAATCATCGCCGCAGAACGCGTCGTAGATTTTTACGATGCGTCGTCGCAACGCAGTGTGGCAACAAGATGGCGGCCATCGAGCATATAACCAATAGAGAAGTAATGTGAGCCATCCATGTCCGAAACTTATCAGTGTATTGGCACTGATAAATTAACCGCCAAACAACTAACGCTCGCACTAAAACAGTGTGCACCAATAAGAAACCTGTGTGCACGTACTCCGATACTTCCGACCAATCAGAGCGCAGTGGCTTTGGGCGGATTTTTTTCCAAACTAAACTAATAACATTTCCGCTCTTTTGGTTCTATGCTCGAGGATGGTGACAAAATAGTAGCGGAATATTAACTTCAATCTAAATTATCCAGACTTACCCTTAACCTGGTTTCCAAAATTACGCCGAGAAGGCATATTCATATAATAATTCCCGTCACACATTCACCTATCGCGTCTAAGTACTGAAGCTTCATCAGTTTCATGTCATTGAATTTGATGTTAACTTGAAAATTGAGTATAAAGTATCAATTCCTAAACTTGAGAGTCATCAAGTGTAAGAGCCTTATCACATTCACAAGGTCGCGGTAAAGAAATAAATTTATATGAGCAACTATGACTTATGAGGACTTTTACACCGTGGCGTGTCCCCGTGCTCACTCTCTGTAGACACGGCAGATTCAGTAACACGGACTTGTATAAAAGCTTTCACATAAACATGCCGGGTTTCGAGTTGACATCAAATCCACAATATTCGTAAAGCATCCTAAATGCTGTAACTAAGTTTAGTAAGTCACGAACGCTAACTTAGGTGCTCGGCAATTTTTTGCGAAAATGTAAATCATACATTGGGCTTAGGTATCCTTTTGCTGTATAATCCTGTATTAGCATTACCCAAGGGCGACCAAAGTTGCTTTCTATCAAATAAAAATCTCAGTAAGGGCTCCCACACAAAACTGCGAATTCGCATTGCATCGTAATGCTATTTTCATTATGAGTTCTGCCGCAGATATTTCCGATGCAAATTCGCAGTTTTCTGTGTACAATAAAATTCTCTGTTACACTTTACAGTGGTATTAGAAAAAAAAACATTGATTTTTTCCTAATTTACACTTCCTAAAAATGTTGACGGATATCTAAGATAGCGGTCGTGATTGTACGACGGACCAAGATAACAACACGTTGATATAAAACAGGATATTACTATCGAGTGTTAGTTCCGGATACTGACATTCGTCTTTGTTACGTCACATTTACCGATATCCGGAAGATATCAGAGCTGAGCCTACGGAAAAAACAAGATTTGGTATATTGTAATTAATTTTGCCATTTTTGGCCGATAGAAATAAAGTAAGCAGTCAATCTGGTTAACGGTTATGTAACTATCGTGAAGATTTATTGATCGAAGGTGAACCGTTGCTATTCGCTCTATGCTAAAAAACATAAAAGTTAGGTTTTCATGTCTAACTTCCGAAAACTTATTTAAATTTTTGTCGTATTTTTTTATCGCGTTAATAAAAATGGCGGCCATAAGTTGTTTTAATTACTATAAAAAGTTTTAAATACTTAGTATCTTATAAACTCAAGCTGCGTTGCCAAGATATGATTTTACTTGCGCAATAAAAAATGCGCTAAAATAATCAACCGCGACTAAAATTCTCTCTCAAAATACAAAAGCTTAAAACTGTATTTTTTATTGGTTATTTGCTGCTCACAGAATACACTATACAGAATAGGAAAAAAAAAGAAAAATTCAAATATCATACGTATTATCTATGGTATGCTGTTTGCATTATATTATGGCACTCTATAATCTATGGTCCGTCGTCTCGGTGGTGTCAATTACTTTCTCCGCGACCTTGTGCGCTAGTATCTATAGTAGTTCGGTTTAAAGGGGCCCACTTTGTTGAGGCCGAGGTACTTGGCCTGCTCGTCCGTGAGCTCGGTGAGGTGCGCGTCGAAAGTCGGCAGATGGAGGCTAGCCACGTATTCGTCCATCTTCTTCGGTAGGAGGTATACGTCCGCCTGAAAATTAGAAAGAAATAATATATGGATTGTATCAAGAAATATTAAGAAGTAATTGCAGCCAACCCAAGGTGATGCTTTCTATTTAACATCATATATGGAGAACAAGAGGGGGAATGTTAATCATCCAGGCAACTGTCCCTGTTTAGTCAATTAATCAATTATCTATGTCTATGCTCAGTGACCTCGTGTCTATGGTTTATCATCTAGTGTATATCGTCTATAGTCATTCACCTTGTATCTATGGTGTGCCTTGTATCTATAGCGCCTGTGTGGCAGCGGACACAACAAAGGACGGCAACGAGGTACCAAACAGATTTGCCAGTCTCTCAGCTATGCGTACTCTATGGTCAATTACTTAGTGACTATGGTCAGTCACCCTGCGTCAATGGTCAGTCACCCCGTGTCTATGATCTGTTACCTCGTGTCTATGGTCTATCACCTAATATCTATGGTCACTCACCTTGTATCTGTGGTTGGGTGCGTTGTACAGCTCGATGAGCGCGAGCGCCTGCGTGGCAGCGGTAACGGATACCACGAATGACGGTAGCGAGGAACAACACAGGTTCGCCAGCCGTCCCTCGGCTAGCAGGACTACGCGTTTACCGCTCGGCCAGATTATGTGGTCCACCTGAATGTCACGTAATTATTAAAACGGGGGTTTTATAGATACAAAATCGCCCTGTGGTCGAAATTCTATCATAAATATTTACATCCATCGTGTAGAGGAGCTATGAAAAATATAATCTATTCTCAATTCAATTACAGACTTAAATTTGGTAAAATAATAAAGGTCTCGTTACCACGCCATACAATTTTATAAAAAAAATCACAGACGTCAACCATAAACAATAGAATATTTTGAGTATGATTATCGTGTCATTTTAAAATATTGTGGTGTGCGTAGCGTTTTATTTATTAAAAATATGTAAGATAAAATCATATTTAAAAAAAATTTGGTATTCCACGCTCCTCCATATCAACTAAAGCTGGGAGAAATTTCATATTTTTACGTCTGTACGTCCCCTCCGTAAAAAGGGGTTTAAAGTTTTTCGTTCAGGTATATATATAGATTACACTCTACTTTGCTCTTGTTACTTGGCATTAATGAGCGGTCTCTACCGCAGTTTAGCCTGTATTCATTCACGGTTTTACAGGCGAACTGTGCTAAACATCACTCAAATGAGTTGCATGACTCCCTATCTTCTATTTTTCTATACCCTTCACTACTCTCTCAATACATCGAATGCCGTTGAAAGACCGGAAATACACTTGCAACCCTTTCAAGATTGTGAGTTACCTACATAATTGATACGCGAGCGGAAAACTTTTTATGAAAGACGCGTAAATGTAAAAGCATGAAATTTTTTCCAGTTATAGTTGATATGGCGGAGGAGCGTGGAATACCAATAATATTTTAAATTGTGCTTTAATCTTGTATATTTTTTATAAATAAACCGCTACGCAACACTTACACTACAATATTAAGACATGACACGATTATCATACACGAAATACTCTTTTGTTTATGGTTGAATACAAATCACAGTCTTCAACTTCTTTTTTTCAGTCTTCTTTTAAATAAAATTTAATTGCCTGGTAACGACACCAATTCTAAGAAGCGAAAACGTCTTGGCTAAGCCCCCTATTTCACAATTTCCTGATAAGTGCCATATGGGCTAGCCACAACGAATCTGACAGTTGAAGAATTGAGAAGCTGTCATACACTAACCTGGCTCCTAACTCGTTCCCACAGCAGGTCCGGGGTACGCAGCGAGTGCACGTCGATCTCCGTGTTACTGTGTCCCATATTACACACCACACAGCCGTTCTTCATGCGCTCCATGTGTTCTCGCGTCACCACACCCTTGTTCCCTGTCGCCGTTATTACTATATCTACTTGCCGTATTACCTGAATTAATTAAAATATCAATTAGAGAAAGGTAGGCACAGTTTAACTCAGTTGTGCGCGCGGTCCTATGTGTCAGTAAGCCTTGTTTACTTTGACGATGCCTGTCGCGTTACTGCCACACGAATGAAAGTAGTGTATGACAAGCGCACGCGAACAAACGGCCGCGCGCACAACTGAGTTGAACTACATAATATCTGTATTTTTTTCATTACTGTGCAAAGCGAAAGTTATGGTAGTCAGCATTTGTCAGCACCGTACGTGCTGCATTTTTTGACAGTCTCGTAAATTCACTTTACGAAATGCGACACATACGGTGCGTGCGGCTTTCACGGTGCTGACAAATGTACGATACCATTAAATAACATTAATATAAATTTTTGGCAACCCATTTGAAAGGTTGAATTCGTCCTGTTTAGAACGAATAGGGTTTAATACAACATGAAAATAATTACCTCATTTAATTTAACCACCCTAAAGCCATCCATCGCCGCCTGTAACGCGCATATGGGGTCAATTTCTGTCACATATACCTGAAACGATATAAAACATTGCAAACACATGGAGATAATTCTAAACTTAATAAGAAATGGAAAGGAGGTCGTCCTACAATGGATTCCGTCACATATTAATATCGAGGCAAAAGATATTGTACATAGGTTGGCCGGAGAAGCAATCGATGACGGCTTTTCGATCGACGTTGTACATTGTACAGCGACTACTTTTCATATATTAAAAGAAATGCTTTAAAGATTGGCAGGGATATTTTAATCAAAGAGCCAAAGAAAAAGGTATTTGGTACGCGATTTCGACTATCCAACCACAATTAAGTATCCAATCTTTAAAAAGGTAGAATTATTTTGTGGCGAAAAAAAGACAAAACATGCGACTTGGACCTCTCACTCGGACATACGTACCACACACCCTAACGCCTTGAGCGCCTGACAACACCCCTTGCCCACCTCCCCGTATCCGCAGACCACAGACTGCTTCCCGCCGAACATCAGATCCGTACTCCGCTTGAGTGCGTCTATTATGCTCTCGCTGGAAACACAAATAATGACAATTTAATTCACATATCATAATATGATATGTAAGTGCCGCCATAACGAAAAGTTAAGTTATATATATTTTGAATTAGCAGAAAAAGGCGGAGACACTAGTATATTTTTTAATTTAAAAAAAAAATTAGAAGCGCACTTTTTCCTTAAGACTTTAACGGAGATAATAATTATCTGCGTTTAAGTCTTACGATGATCGCTGATATGTCAGCATCGCACGCGTCGCATTAGCTGCGTACACATTGGGCCAAAAAGGCGAATCAATAGGTTACATCCTATATGACTGGAATCGTTCCATTTCGTTAATGACCGCCGTACGCGCCACATTTCTTGTTATCCTCGTACATTTACAAAATGCGGAGGTACGGTGCGGGTGAATGTGAGAGGCTTCACATCATTGCATTCAACGAATTCTTAAATGCGGCGCGTACGGTGCTGACAAATAGGCAAACACCTTAAAAGTCTGTGAGTGCGACAGCAACAAAAATCAATTCACACAAATATCAGTTAAAGAACTTACCGGCAAGAGTAGAGATTGTCGAACTTGGTCTTGGTGACGGAGTCGTTGACGTTCATGGCGGGGACACACAGTTTGCCGGCCTTGCTGAGCTGATACAGCCGGTGTACACCCGTCACGCTCTCCTCCACTATACCTGAAGAAGGCAAAAAAAAATTATACCGAATAATTAAAAAATAAACCTCTTCTGATCGTCTTAGCTACAGTGCCCACCCGTTCAAAAACTAATCCAACGAGAAGAAACGGCGTAAGAAATTTGCAAGAAGTTACTAATAAAAATAATTTAAATTTCGAATAAATCTTATAAAAAACTCGATGTCGACCGTTAAACTTTTTGCGTCTTTAGGAATTCGGGTATTTTATAACTTTCAATGCTCCTAAAGGCAACTAGATTATTATTAAAATTTATGTTTTTATCAATTTTCTCCAAGCCAGGATTCTTAAATAGGTACATGAGACGGCAGAAATATAGTGGTACTAAAAAATATGTAACTCATTTACATATTATTTATGAGTGTAGACCAGAGCCTAATGGACTTCTAGATGAGTCCATGCACCGACTTGCTGATCAGAAAAATTCAAACGCCTGTCAGGTACCATTTAAAAAACGTATCAAAAATTTCGGATAGTATGCCGAGTTCACAAAAAAACATATGAACTGAGTGCGTTCCGCCGGGGCGTTCGAATTTTTCGGATCCGAAATTCGGATAATGTGGGCCAGACTCACGACTCTGGTATGGCATGAGCCAATGCACTCCTCCCATTTTATCTACCAGGCTGCACCCACCTTTGATCTGCTTGAAGGCAGTGGCGTGTTTCTTCAGCATCAGATGTGTAGCGTCACCACCGTCATCCAGGATCATGTTGGGCTGCCACGTGCCCGTCGGTGTGCAGCACTGGTCGATGCACCACCAGAACGCCTCCTCGCTCTCACCGCGCCACGCGAATATGGCGAAACCTGAATCTCGAAAGTTAATTTATAGTTTCATTGGCGATAATTAACTTATGGTAACATAGCGGGTAGAGATTAAGAGCGACTTTAGAGGTTTTTTTTAAACAAAAGCATCGGATAGGCTATCCACTACTTATTATGTTCTTCATACTTTACTTGTATGATAAGTTGTGCATAGCCTATACAGAACAAACCAGGATGTGGTAAAACATGCCTTCTATCTTTTGTGTTTCAGTGCGACAAATGATGGACAGTTGAGTGAACAGTGGAATGATAAGTTTTTGTTCTAATAATATAGAGCCATCATAACTTAGAATTTAGCGCCATTTAGCATCCTAGGCGATATGCATTGATTGGACCACCATAGCATCTTAGCAAAAAACGGCCATACAAGTTACTATGTAGAGCTTTCTAGCTTATATATCCGTTTATGTTAAAAAGCTTGATATAATTTACTTAACGGACTGTGTTAAAATTACCTGCATGTGCTAAGGCCGCCGCCACTTCGTTCTGTGTGCTGTAGATATTGCACGCCGCCCAGCGTACCGTAGCGCCCAAAGCCGCTAACGTCTCTATCAGCACCGCGGTTTGAGCGTTTATGTGGGTACATCCTACTATCTGAAACGTAATATTATTATGTCGTTTAGTTTAAAACTAGATGATACCCGCAGATAGCACGGGAAGCGTCCATTTTCCGGGATAAAAAGATCGTATGTCCGTCCCCGGGACTCAAAGTATCTCCATACGAAACCGGTTCAGCGGTTTGGGCGTGAAGAGGTAAAAGACAGACGGACACACTCCTGCATTTATTTTTAATGTTAGTATAGAAGGATGGATGTCAATGAAATGTACGCGGAAACACGCACACACTCGCCCTTATGAACGAACACGCGCACGCACTTTCGAACGTAGTGCGTACCACAGGCACCCAACTACATGCATACGTACAAGTGCGCGCTTGAATCACGTATTGGGCACGCACGCACACAAAGATATTAAGATTATTTTGCACTGTTGATAAATGACGTATGTTATCCTAATGACTCTAAATTTGGTCAGGGCCAGCGACCGAATGGCCCTCTGCTCTAAATATGGAGTTGAAATATTCACAAGCGACGTCGCGGTAATATTTCATCGTTTACTCAAAGCGAATATTTTGGCAAATTACCTATGTGCTGGAATATTAAACCCTGACGCTATCGACGTAGCATGAGTCATATTACATAACTCGTCACTATAAAATATTACGGGAATACGTCATAACTCTCCTTTGTGTGTCATAAATTACACTCACACATTTATAGCTCTTTGCATTCGAATATACGGTTCAATTAGATGCCCGTTCTTTCGTTGGCGTGGAAGATTGCAGATATTCCCTTGGGAATACAAGACAGGATTAATAGTAGTTACATAATCCAAGCTGCAAACTTTCGGTATTCCAAACCGCTTGAATCCGTTCAGGGGATTATGTGTGATAGATTTATCGCTACAGGATGTTGGGAATGACGAGATAGACTGAGTTCGGAATGAGATATTGTCCAGTTCAGTTGTTGGGTTCACGTTTGGGTTTAAGGTGAAAAAATTGCATGGACATTCCGGTGTACTTTCATCTAAAACTATATCGCCATCGTGTGATATCTTTCCTACGCCCAAAATACGATACTAATTTGATTCGGCTTTCCAACACGTTTTTTCGTTATTTTTAAGGAGACCTTGGTTCAAAATTGACCACTACCACACTCTCGTAAAGAAACTTTCCAACTAGGGATAAGAGCAATCCCGGAGTTCCGTGTAAAATAACCATAATTCTATGACTAATAAGTCTAACAACGCTATAGTTTATTAGATATTAGGTTTTTTATAATATAAACACATCATACACATTTCATTAAATGTTTCAAAAGAGTCTGGTAGAACCGCAAAGAGAAGTAATAGAGGAGAGAACAATACAAAAAGTAATAAAGACAGATACAATAAATCAACGTTCAAACTCTATTATTTACGTCCAGCAAGGGACCTCACCTTAGCATCCTTTAAGGGCTTATCGTCTTTAGCTCGTGCTCTCAAAGCCATGATCCCCGGCATCTCCTGTTCAGCGATCTCTATCTCCCTTCTCCCGAACGCGTGTTGTTCCACGTTGCGGACGCAGTACGGAGGGTTGGGCTGACCGGCCGCGATGGACTTCTCGTGCGGCTGAACCCCCTCATCCTCGTCTGATGATGACCCTGAAATAAAGAGGAGACTTTGAAATTGGGAACAGTACGGAGTGCTTATATTTTTGGTCCGGACAATGGACAACCAATCCACGGTCATTTTTTGGAATAACGATTCCCTTTGGAGGTCTTTAGAACCACGTTAAAGATATTTAGCTTACATTAGATAGAATTGTTATGATAATATCGTGTTGCTTTTAGTCATTAAGTAGCTCATATTTTTTTACCAATTGAAATATAAATATTGAGGGATAATAAATTATTATAAATTTTATATAAATGAATATACAATAGAGATCTGAGGAATTATAGAGAGGATGACTGCGGTCCGATACTCAGGGGCTGTTTCACCGCTTACTGGTAAAGCTCCAGATACGTGTTAAACAGAACAACTGTCAGATAACTCTGTCTTGTCAGATCATTAAAAGAACAGAATTTTATCACATTATTTGTCACATTATTTGTGAATTCTATCTGGAACTTTCTCATAAGAGGTAAAATAGGCTCACAAACTTACAAAAATCGCTCCTTCCAGATATCACAGAATGTCGTTTCTTGAGCGACGCGCTTGATTCTTCGCTTGGGTTTTTTAATATCCCAGTGATTGTTGTCGTCATTATAAAAGTATTATCTACTTAATCCGAGTTGATGTTTTATTTTACAACATTTGGTCTATAAAACATTAGTTTTTTTAATATACGGGGTGTAAAAAAACGAAATTGATAATTCTTTAGGTTGTGGATGTGACCACAGTTCACTGTAAGAGTAGCAGAGCTTAAAGAGCAAATTTTTATGTTATTTATATGAGCTCCTCTCATGCCATCGCTAAAAGAGTATAAAAGTGAAGTAAGACTAGGTATGAATGTTGTATCATGCTATCATAGCGCACTGTACGAGTCTCATACGCTCACTAAAATAATTATCTCCTGTTTTTGTTATTTCCTGCATAATAAAACACCGCATGAATTATTGAAGTTGATATCAAGCAATGTGAATTTGATGTTATACGAATTTCTATAGAAGTGCTAAGTTCTACTACTCGTAACCATAGAACTAGTATACGTCTAAAATGCCGTGTCGTTTCGAAGCCGCATAAGATATCACGCAATGCGGTCTAACCATTAAAAACACAAGTGGTGAGTTAAGTAAATACGAATTACGTTGTTTGCAGGATTATTATTCCGTTCGCACAGCGAGAGAGAATTGGGGCAACACATCGACTTTTTCTTATTGCGATGAGATCGGAAAATATACTTTTCATTTGCACTGTCCTGTCCACTGCAAAGAACATAATGAACTTTTGAAAATATCAAAAGAATACTTGTTATACGTCGCACGTATACTGAAATTATTCTTTCTGTAGCGACAAATTATAGTATGAACAATGAACATGATGTTGGATTATTTAATAGTTTACTAGCAAACCTTTCATCCGACGCTGCAAAAAAATCATGGCTGTGAGTCATTACTATAAGTAGATAATATTATTGTTTGTCTTAAGCTATAAATATAGTATAATAGAACCGACATGTAGTTTTATAAAAAATGAAATTGATTAAAAAAAATATATAACGATAACCTAGTACCAAGTTAATATCTGTTTACTTCTAAATAGTAATACGAACTACTTGTGCCCCGGAGTTTACAGGGGAGCCAACTTTTGCCCGGGTTTGACGAAAATTTTCGTCTCCTATTTTATAGGTACGTCCGTCTATTTTATATATATACCTTTAAAATTAGAAATTACCAAAATGCTTCTTTAGCGGATGCCTACGTCGTAACCTCTACCGGCATTTCAGCACGAGCCGTCCAGCGGTTTGGGTTTTGCATCAACAGGTCACGTGTAAGTCAAACTTTGCGTTTGATTTAAATTGAAAATTTCCAATAAAAGTAGCCTAAATTATATTTCAGGGTATCGGCTCTTTAGTCATTCCTATAAACATTCTTACAATATTTTTTACGTGAAAGATGTTCGCCCATATTTACAATAACAAACTTTCTCGTTTATAAAATTAGTAAGATCTACAAAGCTTTTTCGGAACATATAAATTAACGGATAATAGAGGTCGCCTTGTGGTCGAAATTCGACCATAAATATTTAAATCCACTATATAGAAGCGCTATAAAAATATAATAATCTTTTCTCAATTCAATCACAGACTTCAATTTGGCATAAAGGTCTCGCTACCATGCCATTAAATAAAATAAAACACAGACCTCAACCATAAACAAAAGAGTATTTCGTGTAGGATTATCGTGTCATGTCAAAATATTGTAGTGTGCGTAGCGTTTTATTAATAAAAATATGAAATTAAAAGATTAAAAGCATATTTTAAAATAACATTAGTATTCTACGCTCCTCCTCCATATGAACTATAACTGGGAGATACTTCATGCTTTTACAACTACGCGTCTTTCGTAAAAAGGGGTACAAAGTTTTCCGCTCGCGTATTAATATATAGATAAACATACGTAAATCCGTTCAGTAACAGCGAGTTACCCAACATAATGTAGTACTGGCGTGATGGCTCAACATCTAATTTTAACATGACTCCGTAAACACAGAATTTCATGAAATAGTAAACAGTTGCGTACAAAGCAGAAGACTACTTATTCACACTAATATTATAAATGCGAAATTGTGTTGTTAGCTATTACTTAGTTTGGAAGTTGGAAAAAATAATAATGGACAGTAACATTGGCTTGTCTTGCAAAACATAATGTTAGCAAAGAAATATGCACGCTAGTGAAGCCGCGGACAAAAGCTAATTATGATGCCACATACCTATAAGTCTATTGTTCTACAAGAAATATACTAAAAAAAATATATCCATACTAACATTTTAAATGAGAAAGTGCGTGTCTTTCAGTTGCCTCTACGCCTACGCTCCATAGCGCTGAACAAATATTGGTGAAATTTAGCACGGAGATACTTTGACTCCCGAGTAAAAGTATCCTACGTCCTTTACGTGGGATACTTTTTATGGAATTTGGCGAAACGGAGTCGCGGGCTTATCTTGTATTATAATGGGTCTCTTGTGCTACGAGAAATCAGATTAGTATAACACTTAAGTTTTAACTCTTTAATATGACCCTCATAAATCCGTTTATCCATATTAAGTAGGTAGTAGGTTTTTTTAATAAAATTAGGGGGCAAACGAGCAAACGGGTTACCTGATGGAAAGCAACTACCGCCGCCCATAGACACCCGCAACATCAGGGTTG
>JAOTAV010046976.1:0-16898 GCA_026546445.1 Cyclargus thomasi
TGAGAGATTTTCTTAATATTTTTTTCCGTAAGAACCTTCTCCTAATAATAACAAATACAACAAAAAAAGAATTAGTGTAATCCGTCCAGTCTTACACGCGTGATGCCGTGACCAAGGAAAATTGGTTTCATTTTTATATATATAGATAGATAAAGGACTTTTTATATTATTATTAAATTAATATTTACAAATACAAAGTTACTAAAAAAGTACGTTTACGCAAAATCTCAATTTACGCAAGTTTTATGGATTTCAAATAAAAAGAAAAACCCTCCATTTTTAGCAAACATTAGTGTCTTCTGCAAAACTATACAAAATATATAGTTTTCCACGAAATGAAGACACAGTAAACGTTTATAATATAAACATTTCAACAACACTTTATAAGATTTGCCGAAAAGGAAAGTTGTTGTTATAGCAATTTGCTGTCGTAGCAACAAAAATATTCAATGGCTCCCATATTGAAACCATTTCGAATACAATGTTCGAATCTTGTTTACGGATCCGATAAATCCGATACGGGGAGTTTTATATTTATAAATTGGACGTTTTCTTTAACCGAGTGAAACCCTAAGCGACGCGGTTGAATAGGGACCGAATTCATAATCCGTATGGTTGAATTAATGTAAGGCTTAGGCGAAATTTTATCTGATTAAGGATTGAATAATCTGTACCGCTTAAGCATTTATTGATATTAAACGGTTTTGGGTATTGCTGTTATTATTTTCGGAGAAATGTAATTTCAAATGGGATCTCAGCAACAAATCTTACGTAATTATATGACATTTTTTAAATGATATTTAGGCGGCAAGCGAGTAGACGGGTAACCTGATGGAAAGCAACTGCCATCGCCCATGAACACTCGTGACATCCGAAGAGTCGTAATTGCGTTGCCGGCCTTTATAAGGGAATAGGGAATGGGATTGGGATAAGGGAATTAGGGAAGTTGGGCCACCGGCAAACTCACTCATTGGACGAAACACAGCATAACGCCGTTTCATGCCAGTTTCCTGTGAGGTCGTGGTATCCGTCCCGAAGCATGGCTCTCCCACGGCAATGAGCATACGTATTATGTTCTTGAGATTGGAAAATGGGGTTTGAAGCTTCTAGAGTGCGAAACCAAGGTCTTATTATGTTTCCACTTGTAGCAGACATAATATATTAAATACTAGCTTTTTCCGGCGGCTTCGCTCGCTTTAAGAAGTATTTTCATACAAACTTTCAACAACTATTACACCCTCTGGAAGTAAAATTTCATAAAACACTTAAACACATAATTATTTATTTTAAATCAAAGGCTCAGAAAAAATTTTTAGGTCTCTAACTCAAGAAATGATGAACTTTCGTACCCTCTTCAGGGTAGAATTTCAAAAATTCTTAAACACGTATCCATTTATTTTGAATCAGTAGCTTAGAAATAAAATCTCATGTCCTTAATTGAACAAATGATGAACTTTCATACAAACTTTCAAGCCCTTTTTCACCCCCTTAGGGGTAGAATTTTCTGGTTCTGTCCTATATGATTACTGTAACGTTTAATATGTACTGGCCAAAGAATTAGTTACACTGATAGTCGATAGTGTATATATGTATATACATACTATATTTTTAGTAGTAGAAGAGTCGAGCAAGTGACTATGCCGGAGACCTAACTTCAAAACCCCTATATTACCTTATCTAATCTCTCAATCTATCCTGACAACGTATCTGCGAATTCTCGACAATGCCATGGCAACGGTAGTCATTTTCCAAAAGGTGACCCGTTTTGTGGTATTCCCCCACCAATAATTCCACTGCCACTAGAGCACAACAAATAGACATTTTAAATTTCGAACACCTCCGCCGCCATTTCCTATTATGAACGATATAAAAAAGTGAGATAAATTCTATTAGCGCTGGGCTGACATTTTAACGGGAACAAAAGAGGGTCGCGGTCATAACTGACGTAAAAACAGGAAAACAACGATAAATTCGTGGCCTTCGTTAGAATTGAATTTCGGCTTTGGAGATTGTGAAAATAATATTGCATGTTAATGAACGATTTGTTGCCGGATTTTTAAGCCCTTTGAAAATTTAAACAGGGATTTGAAACAAACATACTCGCTTACATAAACAAAGGGACTGAGGTGTATACAAAACAAAACATAAAGTTACATTTAGTACGTACGACCTACAAGGATAGGCCGATAAACTTTGTTATAGATGACAGCATGCTAAAGCACTGCCACTCCGAAGAAGAATAATAATTAAAGTCATAAGTGAAAGAAGCAGATAACAGTTTAAAAACTCCCGGATTTTTGCGTTACCCGACAACCAAGAGCCAAAAAAATTTTGAAATTAAAATATTGTGGGTTCGATGTGTAGCTAGATACAATAGCTAGATAATGAAATAGGTAAGTTACAAGATTTGTCAAAATTTTATGGGGAAAAATTTGTATATACTTGAAGGTTGCCAAATGTTAGTTGTCCGCTTCTTTCACTTATATCTTCAATTATGCTTGAGTAAAGTTTTTCGGAAGTGGAGGAATGTGTCTGCTTCTAAAACGTTCTTTACAAGACGGCGACATTACGTTTAATTTCATAATCATTATAGGGTGGTGCCCTATGATGATTATGACATTAATAATCGGAGTGATTTTCTTTTTGAATTTGACAGCGAATGATTCGTACGAATCGGACGATTCGGCGCGGGCGAGTGTGCGCGCGGAATGGACCCATGACATGATATTTAATAATTATATTGAAATCTAAATCATTATTATATTCAAAATCATTATTATAATCATTTCCTTCACCGCGTTCGTTTCTGATATAATAGATTTGCGTTAAAGGGGCGAATAAGGCATAAAATTAAACATCGTCTTTCTCTCTTCACACTTACGACCGTTCTTATGCCAGGTGAAACAGAACGACGCAGAATCACTGCGAAAACCGCTTCTACAGAAATTCGGTAACAGAATTTTGTGTAGTGTGTTAAAATACTGAGTCCGTCGAATACGCCGTTTTGCGAAACGAAGAAATATGCGTCAAAAGTAGAGGCATCTTTGTGTTTTTTCGCTTCTACAGAAGCTTGCAAAAATATAATTTATTATCTATGTTTAAAAAATGAAACGATTCGTAGCTTTTTATCAAGTATAGAAGGGAATTATGCAATAGTCAATTTTGCTTTTGTCGCTTCTTAAGATGTTTCAGGCTATAAGGGCGAATTTGTTTTTTTCGAATGCGAATTCGACGCGTACCCTCTATTATTTTTCCATTAAACTTCAAAAACTAGAATATGAGTTAGTCCAATCCTTATAAGGCACTAACAGAAAATAAGAATTATTTGTTACTGTTCAGTTCGTATTGTTTTTGTTGTGGAAGTCGGTTTTTATTATTTGTTTAAATTAAGTTTTCTTTTCAATATATACCTGACCTTGAAGTACAGTCATCAAGACCGTCGTCACAGAAACAATCCATAAATATTTCTCTCTTTACTTAACATTTTGCTCACTTGCCTATTGCACATCAAAATCATAAGTACATTTTAATAATTTGTAGTCTTTGTAAAGCTTACCAGAAATTCGTTCTTTCGTTCGAAAGTTCTTCTTTAAAATGATATCGCTTCCCACGGGCGGATGGGTTTCCGTTAGCCCCAGTAAAATGAATTAGCGACTAGCATTTTCCCGCGAATTCGCATGCATGTTGTTTTTCAGATAATTTTAGCCACTGAAAAATCCTATGTTAATTTGAATGCAAGTACTGAAAACTTTCAATGTAAACCGCAGAGGTTGCCATCATCCTAAGTACTTGAAACTTTATTTTTAAATGTTTTGAGAATATCGACACAAAATAAGTGGGGGGTATGCATTACAAAAATCACTTTGATTTTTTGGGACACCCTAATGTGGGTTCACCATTAGAGGCTTGTTATACATAAAGTATACATACAAATCATCTTTTTTATTTTATTAAAAATATTACTGACTCAAATCTCAAATTATCCATGATGCACTGAACTGAGCTCCAATGGATTTCAGATCTCGTTAACATGATATATTTTAATCATTGGATTGGAATAATAAGTGGATGTAAACTGGTCATCACACATCACATCTCCATAATATTATATTAATACTAGCTTCTACTCGCAGCTTCGTTCGTGTAGAATTTGAAAATCATTTCAAGATCAATAGTATCCACCCTTCATCCTATTAACTAAGTCTAAGCCAAAAATCAAGTCGATTGGCTCATGGTAAAGTAAGGACAAACAAACAAGTTTTCCCGTGGGAGAACCATGCTTCGGTACAAATGGGCTGACTAAATCGGATATCGGACTGATACCACGGCCTCACAGAAAACTGGCGTGAAACGGCGTTGCGCTGTGTTTTGTTCAGTGAGTAAATTTACCGGTGGCCTGACTTCCCTAATCCCCCCAATTACAGATAGTTGTTCCCTCAAAAAGGCCGGCAACGCACTTGCGACTCTTCGGATGTTGTGAGTGTTCAGCAACAGCAGTTGCTTTCCATTCAACAAAAAACAAACAGTCTTTTTCATTTATATACAGTTATGGATTTTGTTTAATGATAAAGATACATTACGATGGCTATTGTCTACAATATCCGGAAGTTCTTTTGTCCAAATTGAGAAGTTTATACTGAACTCTTAAGATAGGATCGGCCATTCACTTAGGCGCCATTAAGCTCCTGTCTCCCTAATGATCCAGCATACATCAATCTTTTTCACGTCCTTGATAATTTCAAAATCGATTCCATGGTAGTAGCTGAAAAAGATTGTGCAGCTTTTCTACTTTTAACTTTGTTGTGAAAATGATTTTTTAATGTTTTTTTTAATTACAATAAAATTTTCTCATTTTTTTTTAATTACAAAAAAATCAAACATAAAAAACTGATAAATAGTTGTCTAAAAATCTGGATCCTTCTAAATCATTGCCAGCTAACTAAATAACCATAGTATAAACCTAGGTGTTTATACTATGGTTATATGTCCATCCATCTTAAATGATACTATAAATAACAAATTTATAATCAATTCTCTTGTTTATTTAAATTATTATCAATAGGGATGAATTAAACTTTTATTATTTCTTCAAATAAATCTTTCGTTATTAAAAGACAATGTAGTACAGTACAAAGTTCATACTAAATTACGTTTTGAGAGAAAGATATGGGTAGAAAACTTAAATCGCTAATATCTTACGTATTGCTCAAAAGAATTCAGAGATTTTTTTGTGATTCTGTATATCTTTTAGCCCTTTATTATAATAATTTGCATTAAATAAATTATGTTTTACACGCATCTTCCCTATTGATGTATGGTTGCTATAGCTTTAGTAAATCACTTAATGTCAGCTAGCATCACAGCCGTTTCCTCCAAAAAACATAAATTATATTTTTTCTTTCCTAGAAAATCCGAAGACAAAATACATTACATTGGTTGCAGCAAACGCAGCGAAATTGATTTTAGGTCACGAACGTTCATTATCGGCCAGCCACACATTCGTGTTAGTGGATCAGCCGTTATTGGACCTCGATCATCACGAACAGTAACGCCAACTCCATCATCACACTGGTCATCATCAAACATTAATTCCTGTGTTCTATTTATCCCTCAACTACTGCCAAATGAGTGAACCGATTTTGATGAAATAAATTTTAAAAATTTTAGATTCACGTTTAATAGACTTTAATTTTAAAGTAGGGGGTTATAGTTGTTGATAGTGCCTTCCTCCAGATGGCGCTATCGTCTATTGCACTGCACTGCAACGCCAACTAAGTGCCAAAATGGGTTCCAACGTGACTCGCCATGTGCGGTGGTCTAGATTTTTTTACGCGATTGTTAATTATTTATTTATACCCCTGCGAAGCCGGGGCGGGCCCCTAGTAACTTTATATTTTGTTGATGTTCATGGTTTTTGATATATTCTTCAAAGTTATTTAATTAAGCCTTAACCACGCAGCTGCGATGGAAGATCTTGACTAAAACTACTGCTTGAAGTAGGTTCTGCTGTTGAACCTACATTAAATTTTATGTCAGTCATTATGAAACACTTTTTTTTGGCCTGGGCTATTTGACATCAAAAATCCGTCGTTTATCATGTCTGTTATATTTTGACACGCTCGCGAATCACACGCACTCAGCGAATATACGGAACAGAACAAAACACGTGTAAAATATGCGGGATATTTTACACGTGTTTTGTTTTGTTCCAGCATTTCGTGTCGTAGGCAAACTCACATCTTAACCGATAGAGACTAGTGAAACTAGAATCAGCAGAGGTATAATAATAGGTTCAGGCACCGTGCGTTCCACTCCAAATACTCTGGGCTGAATATTGGGGCGCTACAAGACTATAAATTCCGTTCATACTTGATACAAGGTGAGCAGTTCGAGCGTTTAAATTCGCTTTAAGCTAAGGGCGGCAAGTAATCAACTAGTAAATCCTGATAGGTTAAACGCCGAGCAAATTTAATTAAAGCTATTGAAGAGGGCACATTCGTGATTTAAGTCGCTCGTTTGACGATCACTGTGCCTCATAACTACGTAGGCGGAACTAACGGTTTCTAGAACTCGTTTCAGGATTAATTCACCGTAATACTTCGCACCGAAAAGTAGCTTCTTGTTACTGTTGTGAAACTACAAGATGTGTGATTGTCTATAGATATAATATATAGATATGGTTTTGGATTTGTTGAAAAGGTCTTATTCTCCGTGAGGTTTATATTAAAGAAAATCCAAAAAAATTTAAGAGACAACAGGTAATATCAATACGAGCGAAGTCGCAATACAAACGGGCAAAAGCTAGTATATAATATATAGGTATCGAAATTATAAGAATAAAAAAAAAACGAGAAATAATTTAGATGAATCCAGTAGGAAGCATCTACCAGCTTAAAAATTAGTGTTATTAAGCAATGTGAGTGTGTGTGTTTGAAATCAGTTTCTAGAGAATACAAAAGAAACGAACAGATTTTATAAAGACGTAACGGTCAGCGGAGTGGTATAATTTAATAAAACCCCTGTTGTTAGACACGCACGGCCGCCGGCTCGCACGTACGACCAAAAGCACGTCGACGTCCGCGTCGGATAATTGGAAATATACAAGACCCTCACGCGAAAAAGGGCTTTATTGATAATGAAAATGTTTAGCTATACATAATAAAACAGAAAAATCGAAGTGTCTGTACATTTAATATTTTTACAAAATAATCAATGTAGGGGCGCTAGGGAACAGTAATTGAACACACATCGACAAAAAAAAGTTGTCTGTCTCTTTGTACGCGCTATTCTCAGGAAGCTACTGGACAGATTTGAATAATTCTTTGATTTTAGTAGCTGTTTAGGTCTGAGCAACAAAAAGTACCCTATACTTTTTATCCCGGGAAAATGTATGGTTTCCGCATGATAAACAAAGTTTTGCGCAACGAGAACAAAGAGTTGCGGGCACCAACTGGTAACAAATAAATTTTGCACAATTACATGTACTCTCAGGCAAGTCGATTAAGGAAATGTGGCTACAGCGGATTTTTACTAAAATGTTTGATTTTTATTTATATAAATTTTGCGTGCGTATTGATTGACTGGACCGATTTTGGTGAAATTTTTTATTTGTGTATCTAAAGCATTCTTAAATCCCCTAATTTAAGAATGCTTTAGATACACAAACTAATAGCGGCTGGATAGTGTCTATCGGGTCCGCCACAGAAGTAGCTGTGTGTAAAATGGCTTAACTGAAAATTGCAGTGCAGACATGTTCTAACAGTGAAATCTATGTCTAAGTATTGCTTTGTCAAACCTATCAGAATTCAGACCTACTATAACAGCAGATCTCGACTAAAACGGGCCCTAGATCATCAATTTTATTGCGCAATATAACTTATTGTGCAATATAATTAATAGTTTACTTTTAATATTGAGGATCGCTCAATGATTGAAGAAAAGTTTGAGCAAGTTTAATTGTCACCATATTTTTATCTTGTACCGTGCACCATATTTTTAATTTGTATCGTGTAGGGTCAGTATTGCGCAATATTTTTAATCTACTCACAGCTGCAGCAAACTTTTGTTTGAACATGTTTACTACGAATGGTGCATACGGGACTAATATCAATATCCGAAAGGACGTAAAAACATTGACCAGTTTGTATTATTGTACAATATAACTGATCATTGGGATTCGAAGCGTCTTCCAGTCCATATTGAACAATAAAAAGTATTGTTCAAAGATATTGTAGGTCTAGGGGCCGTCTTACATTAATTTAACATATACTCCAACCTCCTTCAACTAAAGCTAACAATCAATTTCCTGAATGAAACATGATTGTAATCGCTTAAAATTTAATGTACAATCAGAGAAGTTAAAACAGATACACATCGTGGACCTAAGTAATTCTGTCGGGTTATGTCAAACTCAGCCGACAGATCACGACTTACAAATTGACATATTCCCATCAAATGACGTAGGTGCGTCATCTGGTTCTCTTTCGATTTCCCCCATTATATAAATGTATATGATTTATAACTTAACGTATAGGAAATAATTTCTTACTCGAAGCCACCATTTATACCATGATAAATCAATACCGTTCCACACTTTTTCACAGTGACTAACCTTTTCGGGTCCAGGGAATATATCGCCAAAACGCTCTACTACATCAACTCCGCTGTTAAAATTGGAGTTCGCCTATCATAAGTTTTTATGTCACGACGATCGGAGGATGAAAAGTGGACTTTATTTTCCGCATAATCCTGTGAAGAAGAATTTTTTCTATGATATTTAGGGGACAAGCGAGCAGACGGGTAACCTGATGGAAAGCAACCGCCGTCGCCATTGACACTCGTGATATCCGAAGAGTCGCAAGTGTTGCCGGCCTTAATGAGGGAATAGATAAAGGGAATAGGAATAGGAGGATTAGGGCAGTTGCTTGGGAATGGGAATAGGAATAGGAGAATTGGGGAACTGAACATGATGATACTAGGTAAATATATGAACTCCCAAACGGCTAGACCAATTTTAACAATTTTTTTTAGGTATTTAAATATATTTGAGAATAATTTAGGTTTACCTGCCAAGACTGGCAGGACAATGTCTGTGTGATCCGCTAGTATTTATTTACAAGCAAAGATCTGAATTAGTTTCCAGACGCTCAACTTCAACAAAAATTTTATGCAAAGCAACGTTTTAGCGTTTTAACTTCTAAAATGTGTCACGTGAATAAATACAAAAAAAACAACTTAATAAGGTTATTCAGTAATTTTTCTAAACAGCGTGTTCGTTCCGAAAATGTCGATTAAAAATCAATAGCAGACTTATTCCTCGAGGTAAAATAATAAACCGACGCCGGCTTACCTGCGCACCTCATTAGTTATTTAATTTTGACCTACGTGGCTCAAGTCCCGAGTGGGAGCAAATAAAATACAAAATCCAATTTATGTGGAATTTCCGTAAGTCCACAAAGAGCTATACAATTATTGTACTGTGGCCTCGGTGAGGTGTAGCGGAGCTTATAATTTGAAATATGGACGTAACCACAGTATGCATTACGTTAGGGATATTTCGGTACGGTTTTGTATTCAAAATTTTCCAATGAAAAGATTAATAGTATTACTGATGCTATTAAATCAGCATAACATGTGATTAAAAAATTTACATAATCTACTAGCATTTGCCCACGACTCTGCCCGCTTCGTCATTTACCTGATTTTTTGCTACAAACCTCATGGAGCCCGTGACTTTTCCAACGAATGCAAAACTTTAAAAATTCCACAACAAAAATAAGTTCCATAACTTACATATACATAAAGCCATTTGCATGCAGCGATTAAATAAAAGCTATAAAGAAAACGCTTTGGCAAGGGGCTCAGGTTCCAAATAATGATGCGAGCTTAGCACTTTTCACCACCACAATATAACCTATAAAACGCTATAAGAACTTCTTTCCAGTGAAATTATTGCTAAAAGTGTACACGTGGAGCCTGTAATATCAAACCACAGTTTTCATTGATTGATTGAATCAGCTAGAATGGTGTCACATTCATTCGTCCGTAGAGATTTAGGGTTCGCTAAATGTCAAACACGGCGACTGCGGCGGGGGGTGTGCGCGGGGTGAGTAATGTCTGGTGTACACGTATTAAGTGGGTAACTAAATTTTAAGTTATTAACTGCATGTAAACACAACATTTTGTAGCAAGTGGCAAGTTAAGCTACTTAAAATTAAGTTAGCTACTTATCTATTTAATGCGTGTAAACCAAAAATTACTTGCGGGGGGTATGTATTTGGTGCGAATGACAGCATCTCCGATCGTCACAGCATAAGTAATAAACAGTTGTCTAATTGTATTTCATGTCGTAAGAAAATTTAGTATTTTTTTAATAATAAAAATTTATTATTCCGAAAAATCGTATTATGTATTCCTTATTTATATTTTATTACTCCTTACTTTGATAACTATAAAAAAGAATAATTTACCATCAATTACTTAATTAAAATACCTAAAAGCAGGTAGACAATCTTTGTATTTCTTTAGAAAAACGAGACGCTACGCGGGTTTATTGTACAAAATATAATTTTATTGTACCCAAATCATAATTCTCGTAACTGGGTTTGACTGGACTAAGCATACTCGTTTACCCGGCTGGGTCAATTTACTTGTCAAAGGGTGAACACGTCGGCTTGCAAATTGCCCCCCTCCCCCCTCTCCCCATTACCAGCTAGAATAAAATCACCGACGTGCAAAACAAAACGTCTATATTCAGATTCGGACTATTGTTTTAACTTTTTAGTTCCGCAGAAAATTTTGTATAGATATTGATGTTGATATTCTTTATAAACAATAAGTGGCGACATTGGTTTGCACACACACACACACACAAACAACCTCTCACCCCCAACGCATATAATGATATATGAGATGACGGATATGACTCCGTTCCGTTGTGGGTAAAAATAACAATACAATAATAATAACAATACAATAACTCCCGCACCGGTTTCATTGACGGTGGCGGGTTTCATAGAAACCAGACCTGTTACGCAAGAGTAATTTTATATTATTTCATTTTATTTAACATTATCGGCTCACAAGAAACTCAATACATAGTGATTTATATAAGAAGACACAAAGGAACTGCTTATTCCCGAAGAAATTTCTTACAGCAGCCCTACAAAGAGATATGTGACATTGGAGATCAGGTAGACCGTGCACAGTTACAAAAAGAAAAAACTATCAATCAGATACATTAAGAATTGAAAACTAAGACATTAAAAATAAAACTAATTATAACGTCTTATCTATAATAATAATACATGACATTGTAAATACTAAATATTTGTCTTATATTAAATTATATATACATATACATATACGAGTATATAATTTAAAATAGACCTTTTTCAGGTCCCAGGATTGCTGATTGTAATACTTTAATTTGTGTGTATGTAATTATCTCATATATTTTTTTGATTTATTATATGTGATTTCAATTATATACATATATTTGTCTCAATTATATGATTAAATTTTAATTTATTATTTAATTATAGAATTTAAAATTAAGAAGACATATTATAAGGCTTAGTATGATTATTTTACTAGTTCTTGCTCGCGGCACTGCTCGCGTAAAATTTGATTTGGGTAACATACGGCTTTCCACGGCCAAAAGTAACCTTTGTTGTCCAATGTCCAACCATAGACCAATTGGTATAATTTTTCTATGGTCCAACTAAGTTTGTACCCAAAAATCACATATTTAAAACACTTCTGTTTCGAGCGAAAAATTATTATGGAGAAAAATAAATTAAAATTTTTCTACTTAATGAAAGGACATTTCTTTTTCTTTCCACTAATTAAAAATATCAGAGTCTGTCTGTAGCGAGATCAACAAAGAAACTAAATAATTCAAATTTTTACTTTAAACCAACTTTTTCGAATTACAGCTTCGCTCACATTAAGAAGTATTTTCATACAAACTTTCAACCCCTCTTTTCACCCTCTGGAAGTAAAATTCCATAAAACTCAAAAACAAAATTTTAGGTATCTAACTAAAAGAAATGACGAACTTGCGTGGAAAAATGTTTAGAAACTTTAACCCCTTTTCACCGTCTTAGGGGTAGAATTTATAAAAATGTTTAAACACGTATTTATTTATTTTTAATCAGTTGCTCAGAAATAACATTTCATGACTTTAACTAAACAATTGACGAACATTCATACAAACGTTCAACCCCTATTTCACACCCTTAGAGGTACAATTTTTAAAATTCCTTTCTTAGTGGGTGTTTACCCAATAAAACAATCCTACTCACCAAATTTTATGGCTGTAGCTTTAACAGTTTTGCTCGGCGAATAAGAATCAGTCAGTCAGTCAGGACTTGTTCTCATCTATATATTACTAGCTGACCCGGCGAACGTTGTTTTGGCATATAAATAATTTTGTCTAAAAAATAAAAAACAAAATGTTTAGGGGGATGAAAAATAGATATTAGCCGATTCTCAGACCTACTGAATATGCATGCAAAATTTGGTTAAAATCAGTAAAGCCGTTTCGGAGGAGTACGAAGACAGACATTGTGACACGAGAATTTTATATATTAGACGATATATAAAAGATGAGAACCAGCATGCTGGTTTAAAGTGCATTGCAAAGGAATAGATTAATATAGAATGGGGTAATGTCATAACCGGCCAAGTGCGAGTTGGACGAAGGGTTCCGTACCAACACAGCGCAAACAATTGGCATAACGTTTTTCTAGAAGTTTAAAAAAAACCCGGGCCCCTCAGAACTTAAATCGGCGTCCTAGCTATTAAGCCAAGCTGCCGATAATGTGTAATCTCTTTTCAAGGAACAAATTAGCAAAAACCATATTTGTTATACTAGAGTCACTCTTAAATATTTAATTTATTTTGTTTTTTGATATTTGTTACTATAGCGGCGACAGAAATACATTGATTGTGAAAATTTCAACTCTCTGGCTATTACCTTTCTTGAGTTACAGACTGGATACAAACACATGGACAGACAGACAGACGGACAGATATCGAAGTCTTAGTAATAGGGTCCCGTTTTACCCTTTAGGTACGGAACCTTAAAGATCAACAATGTGCGAGTCGGACTCGCGCACAAAGGGTTTCGTAACTGTACAGAGCAAAAATCGGGAAAACGTACTTCTAAAAGCTAAATAGCTTTAACAGAACAAAAAATGAGCAAGTAAGCAATAGCGTGATTCAGACATTTCTTGAGATAAATTCTAAAGACAGACGGACAGACATCGAGGTTTTAGAAACAGGGTCCCAGTACCTTAAAAAACAGAATAATAATAATAATATAAGTCGTGTATTTTGCATTGACTGTCTATAAAATTTTCTTTTGACTCCTTTTTGATTTCTAGAGATTCAAGAGGTTATATATACAATTCTTTTCACTCATTGGTAAGGAGGTAAGAATATAATGAGTCCTTAATCATAATATTTTTTCTCAAAAAAAAAAAATTAATACGACAAATGAGATCTTGATATTTTTCCAGATTTACGAGGGATTTGTGCCTTTTAACATAACCTACATATCCTTCGTGGAAATTAAAGTGTGTCCTTGTTAAGCACGAACACTTGACTCTTGTATGAAGATCCTTTTATATTTTTCTTTAGATTTTATTAACTTTATTTTTGTTTAGAATTCATGAAAATCCATTTGTCCCAAAAAATACTTAGCTGTCGTTAATATGAGTAAAATATAGAAATATGAGAAACTGTGAAAGTAATAATTAGCAAATTATGTAATTTGTAAATACGGTTAGCATTCATTGTTTAGACCTAGATACTAAACGTTATAGAAGTGATCTTAATTTTATAGATTAAAATAAAAAAAGGTGAATTTCCAAAAGTGCAGCAGATTTTGAAGCAAATCAAATCAATTGTTTTGAGACTACTATATTTTCTGGAACGTGAGAGGTGAAAGACCCTGGCCTTTGCCCAGCAGTAGGACCGTACAGGCTTAAAGATTTTTTTTCTACTATAGAGCTTTCGCTCAATCTTAGTAGTAGCGATCATAATACCTTATGTAAAAAATGTAATTTCAATACAAATCTCGATTGACAACAACAGAGTGATATCTGACAACATAGTACTGTAGTCAGTCGCGGTTTGTTTAGAAATGATATTTTTATGACACAGCGCCGCTATTACCTAGATCGGGTTAAAGAAAAAAACTGTCATGCTCGTTTCGAATTTTCGGTAATTTTTAGAACACCTTATAGATATTTTATTTAAATATATATCTACACTTGCTGTGACTACGTCCGCGTGAAACTGTATAAGTTATGCTGTTTTTACAATATGTTTTGATTCGTTCGGCTCCTATATGTCGTAGCGTGATGTTATATAGCCTATAGTTTTTCTCGATATGGACTAACCAACACAAAAAGAATTTCTCAATTCTGGCCAGAAAGTAGTTCCTGAGATTAGGGCGTTCAAACTCTACCTCTTTATAATATTAAGTATAAATATACATAACTACGATTTTAAAATGTCATGTAATGTTGATTAAATAAATTTGTCTCTAAAACTAAAGTAAAAAAAAGTAAATATAGAGATCTGTAAATCTGCTGTGTGTAAAGCTTTAAACTGCCTGACAATTCTTATAAACGAATTACAGAAAGTTACATTCAACTTACCTACTTTTTATCCACGCCTCTATTGATTGGATCTGTAAACGAAAAATAAATTATTACATTTTAACAGCGTGTACAAAATGATGACGACATGGAATGATTAATTTAATTTCAACCTTACAAAACATTATATATTCTTCCAATTTAGGAATAGGGAAAGCCGCTTCAAGGTTTAAAAATGATTTATTGTGCTAAACAATGATTAATATCACTTCAGAATTTTATTAAAGGTTTTCTAATTTGATGCCCATCAAAAGACACAAAAAACGCCAAGTAATAAAAATAATGAAAGATGTTTATTGTTCTCCAAAAGCGTAAACAAATGAGATTTTCCTGTAGTAGTCCGCATCGATGTCTTTATTATAAATATTTACTTATTTGTATTTAGTTAAAGAACGGCTAGAGAGCTAAAATTCGTTTATTTTACTTAATATGTTTATTTGTTGCCGTTATTACAACAAATTACTTATTTTTATGCAAATTTTTGCTCTATATCGATAATGGCAGCAAGTTCTTAAAATGTTTAGGATGTACTATGATATTATCTTCTATTTCATAAAAAAAAAGGCGGGTTTTCCTCCCTGATGAACTTCCTCCAGAACGCACGAACCGATTTCGACAGTTTTGCATTCGTTGGAAGTTAGACAAAATGTGATATGCTGTGACGGGGAGGAGAGGGGGTTCTTTAATTATTAATAAAAATAAGAAATTTAATCTCAAAATTTAGAATATTGGGGTGGTTTCAATTTGTAACATCACAATGAGGAGGGAAGGGGGATCCCAAAAATGTGACTACCTGTGACAAGGGTGGGAGGGGGTCTAAAATCATGAAATTTGTGTGACGTACTTTTTGGATGGTCCCTTAAAAAGTATACAGAATTATACTTTCCAATTATTTATATTAAACGGAACGCTCCCAAAAAGTTTATATTCATTCGGACATATCCCCAGTGAACCGTTTTACATTTAGCGAAAACATTAAATTCACACATTACGAAATTTTTCAACTTTTTTGCTATTATAACTTTTGATTTTCTAATTGAATAAAGGTTTTTATATATGATTTAAATACATATCTGTAATCATGTCTTCAAATTAATCTAATTTGGTTTCTAATTAATGATTATTATTATTTCCAAATCACAAACATGTTTACTACCCATCGAAGTTGCGAGCGTCTACTGTTTATGCTAGATGACGTCCGCAACATCTTTAATGTCTTGTTTACACGTATTAAGTACATAAGTAGGTAACTAAATTTTAACTACATTCTATGTCATTTAACTTGCCACTAAATTTTGTGTTGACGTGAAGTTAATAACTTAGAATTAAGTTAAAATTTAGTTACCTACTTATCTACTTAATACGTGTAAACCAGACATCAGAGATAAAGGCACTTAACTAAACAGATATTGTAATTTCTTTCCATTTCTCATTTTTAGGAGTCGGTTAAATACTAGCCATGGTTTCTTCTAAAGACTTCAGCTCCGTGTCAAAAAAATACTCAAAATCTGTCTAGCCATTACAGAGATTGGCCCCAATAAATTAGACAGACAGGCAAGCAGATGATTTTGATTTGACAGGCAAGCAGATTGATTACATATTTTTTTTTTCCCGTGGTTTAATTTAAACTTCGCCGCGAACGACTAATTAAAATTCAATGAAGATTCAAGACAGTACATTCTCGAAGTCCGTACAAGTTTTGGTAAGCGGTTTTAGATCTAGTTACAGTTGAATCTCCATCCCCGTCTTTATCGGAACGGAGAGATCCTAATACAA
This sequence comes from Cyclargus thomasi, assembly GCA_026546445.1. Taxonomy (NCBI): domain Eukaryota; kingdom Metazoa; phylum Arthropoda; class Insecta; order Lepidoptera; family Lycaenidae; genus Cyclargus; species Cyclargus thomasi. The sequence goes on from JAOTAV010046976.1 coordinate 16,446, forward strand.
CGTCAACTGAAACCAGTGGCGTAACAAGGTAGCAAGCCGGCAAAATGCCACGGGCCCCCAGTCGGAAGGGGCCCCCGATCGGCCCCCCTAGACTATAACCGATTGACGTGTTTTTGTATTCGTTTGACGTAGTGGAACGAAAACGAATTTGCCACGGGCCTCGGACGGTATAGTTACGCCACTGACTGAAACTAAACTTTAAGTGAATTATTACATAAACGATCGAGAGGATCAAACGCCTTAATAATATTTGCCCCTCTGAGGTCGCTTGGATCTGTATCTTGTGAATTATTTGCAGAACTACAAGGATGTGTTGACTTATGTTTCGTGATATAATATTATGTGATGTGATGTTTTAATATTAATAATAATATCCATGGACGCTTCACACCACGTCAGTCTGGCCCCGTGCTAAGTACCCGAGGGACTTGTGTTATAGGTACCAGACAACGG
>JAOTAV010046987.1:0-16894 GCA_026546445.1 Cyclargus thomasi
CTTGTTCGTACAAAAGTCCCTTTTACGAATGAAAAATTTAATTATTAGTACAATTAAACCCGACGGACGTTGTTCTGTCGGTCTTTTACACTGTGGCTGAGTACCTCGCTGTACACTCATTGGAATACCGACCGGCAATGCACATTCTACTCTTCGGATGTGACGGCGACGGTAGTTGCTTTCCATCAAGTTAATCCTCTACTATTTTGCCCCTTTAACAACATAAAAAATGTATCATGCCTAGTGGTTCTCTGTATGTATAGGCATTATAATTTTGGGTAACTAAAAAGGCTGAAATTATTATTATTTTTAACAAAAAATTAAAGTAATCCCATATAAAATTTAAGTAAACGTAAAACGCGTTTACGGTCGAATATGAAAAAAAACTCACACAGCTTTAAATAGTAAACGTCTGCGACTTACGCCTTATAGTTTGCACACTTTAATGTACAATTATTATCTAGATCGCGGTTCGAACAAATTTTGGCGCGATTAAGTTGTGGGCATCATCTAGTTGATAATAAATAATTAATAAACTAAGACGGTACTGACGAAACAAAACCTTCAATATCGACATAAGATTAACTGCATTTACTAAATATTATATTTTCTTTATATAGCGTGAATAGTGATAGACTTAGTGCGTTATATTGTAATAGTAAATAGAGGGAATAAATAGGGAGTAAATAGTAAATAGGGGAAAGATATATAAAGTGGCTGACTAAAATCTATTTTCATGGAAAACTTTCTCTCTCGAATATCGAAATCATAACGATTATCAAGAGCTGGTAAAAATAACACCCAGGATTGGCCCTAAGGGTAAAAGTTAATTAAATTCACAAATGAAATGTGAAAACTAGCATGATTTTATTTTTTGCGTCGCTCCCAAAACAATATTCAGTACCTTATAGTACTTACCTTTCATCTTTCTCATAAATACCACAAAACGAGTTTCTTCCAGTTTGAGTAGCACGCACTACGCACTACGAAATGAATCCTCTTCATAGTAACCAAAACAAATGCACATTACTTGTATCGATTGTGTGTAGAAGCAACAGTTTGTACTTTATTGTATTTAGTATTCGTACGGACAAAACAAAACACTCTACTTACTGAAAATCCGAAAAGAATAAAGACCACTAACGTCGTCACATGCGCCTTCTCTGCCACCTTACTTAGCGAGTACCAACGTGGCACCAGAACGTAGTACGCTGTTTAATATACGTGCGTGACTCGGGGAAGAAGTCAACTTTGCACTTATCCACTGAATCAAATCTCTTCGCGCATGCTCTGTCTTAAACGAGTTAACCAGAGGTCGTAGAGTGGGATAGTAGCAAATCGCAATTAAGGTGTGTTTAAACTGATATTAGCCTTGTATTTACTTTCCTTGGTGATCATATTAAGGTGGTAGGTACCTATCTATAGGTAATCGGTGTAAGTTATTGTACATTAATTCATTTTAATAGATGATGTTACAAGAAACACAATTTAAAAAAGTTTATTATAGTTTGCAATCATTAACTTCAGTTAGAGGATTCTTGTGGCAGAAGTACCTATTTATTAAGTAAATATCTTATCCTAAAAAATGTTGTACTCAACCAATCTTAGGTTAACATTCCGACCCAAGCTGCTAGCGACCCCACGACTCATAAAAAATCAAATACCACAATAGAGGCAATAGTTCAATTTAGTAGAAAATAATTTTGTAACGACATTGGTTTAGCTGCCCATGACACCGCGCCACTGCTTTGTAGTGGCGTAGAGTAAAAATGTAACCTATAGTTTATACCATAAACTGGCATTTATTTTGATTTCTTTGTGTCGCGGCCGCTGGCTGTGTAGTTCGGAATATTGTTACATAATTGCTATTCATTCTGTGTCGTTAACTCAATTAAAAAATAAGTATAGTGTAGAGTATAGACACGCCTTAAGAATTACTTTATATTTGCACTTAAGATTAATTATTCAAATTTATCTATACCCATCTAAACCCACAACTCCATGCGGTCATGGATTTGTGGGTTTGGACATGTAACTGTAAAATTAAAATCACTTTGTTTTTGTATAATGTATGATATGCAGATTCTACTTACATAATGTATCTTTACTTTTCTTACAGTTTGCATTGCCTGATATCGATAAAATAAGTAAACTAATAAATTTAATTTATTTAACCATAACCAAATTATCATTGTATTTTTACCACTCAAACGATGAGTTAAATCAAAAAGAAAAGCGTCCTAATAAAAAAAATGATTAGCACTAAACGAGGAACGTTACGAAAATGTTTCTGCTTTAATATTCTCTGATAAAAAAATATGTTATCAATGTCATTTGATTTGTCAAATGTCAAAAACCTCAAATGTCAAAAAATATGAAAAACTCACAAACAAAGTAAAGTCATTCGCAGAAATGGCTGATTTGTTGAGTGTGCCGTTTAAAAAATCATCAGACGTAGATATTAGTAAGCCCTTACTAAATTTAATTCAATCTACTTACGCGGATTCGAGTGATGATTACAGCGATGCCGTCAACGAACTGGCTAAACTTAGAACACAAGCTATTTGGAAGCTGTTTGAGAAGTCGTCTCTAGAAGTTATTTACAGGTATAATTGAATGACTCACAATCATTACTTCATGTTTAACTTAATGTCATAACCGCCTATTGCCGAACCGGATAATGTAGGAAATAGAAAATTTTTCGAGCAAGAAATATAATATTCTTGGCGAACTCAAATCTACCTTCAAAAAATTTTAATTTTGATTATTTTTTTACAGCTACTATGACCAACTGGTTGCATTGGAAAAGAAAATTCCTCCACAAGAAGTACAAATTCCATTTAAATGGAAAGATGCATTTGATAAAGGATCATTATTTGGAGGAAGGATGAGTCTTAGTAAGTATTTTTGTTTAACATTATTAACTTTATTCTGTTTGATAAACATATCATTTCCTACATTGAACTTTGGTTGCCTGGAAGAAACTGCTTCTAGCAGTAACGCCACTGTACTTAACTTTTCTTTGTTTATTTTTCTACTTTAAATTGTTTTATTTTTGTTAGGATAGAGAGTTTTTATTTGGGTTATATGAAAAAAAATATGGTATACTTAGTATTATACATACATATATACTAAGTACATATATACTAAGTATAAAACTTGTTTAATACAATTCAGCATACTGACGCAGTTTATTAAAAAAAAAGATCTTTTATCAAGATTCTGTCATTTATGTTCCTTAATAAAATTTGCATGTTTTATATTTATTCTTACATTACATTGATAAATATTGTTTGTAGCTGTCAGTTCTTTGGAATATGAAAGAATGTGTATACTGTTCAACATTGCTGCCGTGATGAGCTCGCAGGCTTCCCAGCAGACTCTGGAGACTGAAGACTCCCTCAAGTTGGCTGCTAAACTGCTACAAGTATGCAATATAATAATGCCTATAATATAGGTCCTTCTTCCATTTGAAATCATAGTTCAGTTTGGTAATTGCTAGTATTAAAAAAAAAAAAATTTACTGAATAAACACTTAAAGAAAAAGATTGGTAAAAATTGGTAGAAACGTATAAAGAATGATAATGAAGCTATTAATAATCCTATTTGATATTGTTAATTGTTTTTGTTCTGACAATGATATTATTTGTTAAAATTCAAAATATATTTTGTATATATACACTCAATTATATAACAATCAATTTTAAGAATGCTCTGAGATACGCCAACTAAAAGTTCAAATTAGCTTCAATATGTAACCATATTTACAGCAATCAGCGGGTATCTTTGCCTACTTAAAAGCTAATGTCATGATGGCTGTCCACCGAGAAACAACTCCTGATCTCAACCCGGAAACTCTTCATGTATTGTCCCAGCTGATGCTGGCTCAGGCTCAGGAAGTTATTGCCTACAAGTGTATCAGAGGTACAACATTCATTTCCTTTTAAGGTTATATAACCTTTTTGCCTATCCTAATATATGAAAAAATAATTGTAATCTCATTTAAAAGACACTTTTGAAAACACTTAATTTTGCTTAAACAATAAAAATAATGTAATTGTGTTTATGTTATATATTTATAACATAAACACAATTACATGCAAAAATATGTCAGCAGGAATGGAAGGCAATTTGATAGTGGTTTGACATTAAACAGACACAAATTTACACAAGTTTTTACATACAAACTGTTTATTATAATATTAATTGTGAGGGCTACTTTTGTTGTATATGCATGCCTCTAGCATTGAATTACCCTTCAACATAAAATGCAAATAATGAGAACATTATAATAATGTTTTAGATAAAATTATTATAACATTGTCATTATAAATGGAGAATTAAATTATTTAAATAAATCTGTAGTCTAATCAGTTTTTTGATAAAATTGAAAACTACAGACTTACAAATGTTTAAAGTAGTCAGAAAGAGGGATTGGATATTGAAGTCTATAAGGTGCATACAAAGTTCATACCTAATTAAGTTCATACTTTGAGAGAAACAGATGGAAAGAAAACATAAATAGCTAATATCTAATAATAATTTGCATTTAATAAATTTTGATTTATACATATATTTCCCTATTGTAAATATAAATGTTTCTTTTTGCTTCATTTTATCTATCTTTGAGATCTAATGTTGTTATGATTTAAGAATTGTATGCTTAATAGTTGGTACACTGAACTAGACCTTAATAACACTGATTTGCTCAAGGCTGAGTAATGTAATGCACTTATTTTTAGAAGATGATACTCTACAAGTCTACAGTGTAACAAAGTGATAATACTTAATGCTGTATAGTTGCTCCCTAAATAGAGTTTAAAACTAAAGTGGTAGCAGTGATAAAGTAATTTTTAATTTGCCTATAAAAGCTACTATTTTTACAGTGAACTCAATTTAGGCGATTCTCATAAACATCGAAGTATTATCGGTTTGTTTTGTTATAATCTATAATAGTGGCTTGATACCAATTTAATTATAGACTCTAATATATTATAATAAGTTACCATCAGTCCGCCAGATTATTCTTCAGATGTTATAATAATCTACTAAACCATATTTATTACAACACAAGGTTTAATTTTGTAATTTTGGGATATGTGCATGGAGGCCCTAAAGGAAGATCTTCCGACCGAATGAGGTGTTATATTCGTTCAGGCCGAAGCCCATGTGATACATTTCATCTGTCGTATATATACCGCCGTGTATCAAAAACTTCGATAGCACGATGCAGGATTATTACGCTTAATGTGGGGTACCGCCACAATCTAAAAAAACTTATATTTACACAACTTTACGCCACCATGATTTATCTATGTACTTCAGTTACTTAGCTATTGTAGTCTTAACGTGTTTATAAAGTCGAATTTCGACCACAGGTCGCCCTGTGGTCGAAATTCGACCTAAATATTTCTCAATTTTATCACAGACTTCATCATCATTTGGCATAAAGGTGTCGTTACCAGGACATTAAATTTTATTTAAAAAATCACAGACTGTAACCATAAAAAAAGTATTTCATGTATGATTATCGTCTCATGTCAAAATATTGTAGAGTGCGTAGCGTTTTATTTATTAAAAAATTTAAAGATTAAAGCATATTTTGCAATAATATTGTTTGTTTTGTAGACGAGATGAAAGAGAACATGGTAGCTAAGGTGTGCTCTCAATGTGAGGAGCTGTACACCGACGCGCTCCGCGGACTCCAGAAACAGACCCTGCGCCCGCTCTGGGACAGCGAGTGGATTCCACATGTGAGAATATATAAAATATCTTATTTCCGACTGCAGCTTTGCCTTTTTTCTATCTTCAATTTAGTTTTTTAACTTATTTAAGTGATTCGTGAATTATTTTCGTTCGTTCTTTGCATTAAATTTAAAAAGTGAAGTTTGGTGCAATAATGTCATCCGGTTTGTATGTTATAGAAATTTTTTCTTATCAGGTTCAATCAAAACTGAATGCATTCCGTGGTTTAGCCCAGTACTACCAAGGTATGGTGTGCCACTCACAGAAGGCAGTTGGAGAGGAAATCGCCCGTCTACAGGTCTGAATTTTGTATTATGATATTTAGTGTAAATTTACCTTTTTTAAATCACAAAATTAACATTTCATCCAATTTCGCCAATACTTTTATTTATTTTACATACTAGGCGAAGAAAAGATTTGGAAATTTTAAAAACAAACTTTTTGATCATCCCACATGCTCGCGAGTTTATTGTGTTAAAATATCGAACTGCTCGCGCAACCTTTTAGTAGTAAAAACTCAGTATAAACTTCAAAATTCGTTATTTAAATTTGATGTATCAGAAATGCTTTAGCGACCCGATTAGAAGCGATTTCCCGTGTTGTATTTGTATCGTTCTATTTCTATAATTTTCTCCTGCTCTCAATTCAGATAGCGGTGGAGGCGCTGAAGGGTCGTCAGGGCGGTCCGCTGGGCGACGCGGCGCTGCGGGCGTCGCGCGCGCTGCAGGCGGCGACACGCGACAACGACTTCATCTACCATGAGCGAGTGCCAGAGGCCCGCGCGCTCGACCCCATACCGCGAGCGCCCGTCGCGCAGGCCCTGCCCCTGCCGGAGCGGTTCAGCGCCTCGCACAGAGGTATCAGCCTTATGTAGTACATCATTAGATCTATTATTGTGCGCGCTGCAGACGGCGACACACAACAACGACCTTATTACATACCGTTAACTATTTAAATTTTGATGTAACTTATTTAGTTAACTGATTTTTATGTGATAGTCGTTTTTTAAAAGTTGACAGAAGTGAGCTACAAAAATGGAATAAAATACCATTAATATCTTTCCCAACAAAGTAAAAGAAAGAAAGCATGATGTCAGCTAGGTAAAAAAAAGGTACAGTGTATACAATATAATACAGACAATGTAGCCACAAACACAAGTTAAAACTATAACTGTGTTTAATATATGTGTGTAAATAAATATATGTGTGTTCAGATCTGTTCGAGAAGCTGGTGCCGATGGCGGTGCACCAGGCGCTGCACGCCAGCGAGGCGCGCCGCTCAGAGATCGTCAACGCCGAGATCAACAAACTACGTGAGGCCACGCAGCTGCTTAATAGGTAATATTAAATACTAGTTGGTGCTCGCAACTTCGTTGTGCAAAAATTTGTATATTACGCGGGAACCGTACATTTTCCCGGGATAAAAAGTATCCTTTATGTTGCCCAGTCTAATAGCTATTAAACAAAAAAGATCTATTCGAATCCGTCCAGTAGTTCCTGAGATTAGCGCGTACAAACAGACAACTTTTTTTTGTCGCTATGTGTTCCATTACCTACATTGATTATTTTGTAAAAATATTAAATATACAGACACTCCAATTTTACTGTTTTATTATATGTATATAGATATGTTTTATAGCATATTCGCGTTATGACTTGAGCTTTACGGAATCTACATCATATGACCAATGCGTAGCTCTATCCGATGGTATGAAAATGTAAAAACCGCCTATTTTCGACTTGAGCGGTGTTGTTAGCTAAGGGATAATTTGTCCAAATGGGTTGAAAGCGCAAAGTAGCAAAATTGTATGTTTTCTAGGGGAGTCAATGTTTATACGATATCGGTCAATGTTCGTGTGTCTTTTGCGTGCTGTTGATAAGTGGATAAACGCGGAACGCAAATAATAGGCCACAAACGACACAGTTGGGCTGTTTTCAAGATATAGAAGATAAAAATAATTACTATATTAGCTATTAATCTCATTGCCTTAGTATTTTGGCGTCGTTGAACCTGCCGGCGTGCATCGAGAGCGGCGGCGGCAGCGGTCTGCCCGAGTCCATCCGCAGCAAGGCGGCGGCGGTGCGTGCGGCGGGCGGGCTGCCGGCACTGCAGAGACTCATGGCCGAGCTGCCGGAACTGCTGCAGAGGAACCGCGAGATACTGTCTGAGGTAACCTTATAGTTAGTTCAATGTAGCCGTAGGGTCTTTTCTGTCGATTAACGAACGGCGCGGCAAAATATACTTTCTGTGGATTTGTATGAGAGTAGCCGCACTACAGCAGAGCGGAGCGGCGTTTCGACCTTTAAGGCACTACAGCTATGTGGGCCATGAACTATCAAACACTCTTATCAAACAAGTCACTATCATTAATTTAATAACTATAGAGCCATAAACCTTTTTTTAACTTTTGGCTTTTACTAATTCAGGCGGAGCGTATGTTACGCGAGGAGGAGGAGGGCGACGCGTCACTACGCACACAGTTCGGCGCGCGGTGGACGCGCACGCCGTCCGCGCAGCTCACAGAGACGTTCCGCGCTAACGCCGCCAAGTACGCACAGATCATAGACAACGCCGTCCGTGCCGACGACATCGTGCAGCAGAAGTTCCGCACGCATAAGGATGTACGTATACAGACTGTTTATAGTAATAGTATTTTAACAAAAAAGCCCGACTTTAAACAGTATTTACGTATCATGGGACCAACTTTGATATATTCCCTTTCAATCAAAAAGAAAGTTATTAGCGAGCAAGTATCCCAAAAAAAGTTTTTAAATTGGTTAACATTTTTTCATTTTTATTTACCATTTTAAATGTGAAAAAGATGTGTGAGGTAGTAAAAAAATCTTTGCCTCCCTGTTTTTTTTAACTCCAAAGTCTTGGTCTTTTGGAATACCAATTTACTACTGCTGCAATAAATGAAAAATAGGGTTTTAATGCAAAATGCAAATAAATAGAATTTTAAATAATTGGCAATTATAGATATTGTCTTGTTAATGAACTTTACTTTTAACTGAACCTGATTTTAAGTATAGTTGAATCGCCGTAAGTTGGCACCACACTTCATATCAAAGTTTGTATGAAATTCCATTCCAAGTCATTTTGATCCGATGATGTATCGTTATGTTTAACAGAGTATAGAGATGCTGGGTCGTAGCGAGGGCGAGATCGGTGCGGACGTGCCGGACGCGCCCGCCGCCGCCGCCCCGGACTCCGCGCACGTCGCCACGCTGAGGCGTCTCTGCGATAAGGTACACACATACATATACTTACTAATATTATAAATAGAAACGTGTGCTTGTTTGTTTGTCCTTTCTTTACGCCCAGACGCCTTAACCTATTAACTTGATTTTCGGTATAGTCTTAGTTTACATACGCTACTTTTGGTCATGAAAAACGTGATGTTCCCAAAGAAGCCATATAATAATATTCGTATTTTTATGTGACTTTTGAATTTTACGAAATAAGCGGAGCCGCGGGAAACCCTAGAAAACTTGCCGCTTTTTTTTTAATCCTAAATTTATCATTACACAAAAAACCCTAGGAAAAATATTTATAAAATAAATAAAGCCTTAACTACGTACTTGCCCACAGACAAATAAGTTATTAGACATCGCATTAGCCGGCCAGCGCGTAACCATTTTCTGCTTGTCAACGTTGCTATAGTGTCCATTAGGATGAGCCATTTCATGCTTATTTAAATCAATATTTAAAATCTTTTGTTGTAAATAATATGCGGAAGGAATCAATATCATCACATTTATTATCACTAGGCAAAGTTGGTACCGAAATTATTGCTTAATGTATGATTTTTATCACAAATGGCTTAGCACGAAAAAGGATTAACTAATTACTTATTTGTTTTTCAAACTAAAATACCTCTTTGTAAGCTCAGCAAAATTCATTCAAAACTTTCATATATAATTATATATATTATAATATATTATGAGTTTGACGCATTCTTTGGTCCTATTTAAAGTTTTATTACGTAGCGAGACAACAAAACACAACAATATGTTTCATAAAACATTCAGTTTTTATTAATCACATAAAATAAGCAGTAACTTTAATGTTATGACCGTGTAAAAAGATATAAACATATCACAATGTTTGATTTTAAACATTGGCATAAGGCTCCCTCTTCCTTGTTCTATGTACTCGAACTAGTTAAATTAATATCAATTTATATTTTTAAAACGTTTGTGGGCAGATGTGTTAAAAATAATGCGTGAATGAGTCATTACCTTAACAGGCAACAGAATTTAAGTTATCAGTTAACACATCTATCAGGTGTCAGCGGTGAAAGCGGAGCGTGACGCGCTAGAGAGCGAGCTGAAGAGCGCAACAGTGGACCTGCGCGCCAAGTTCCTGGAGGCGCTGGCTGCGGACGGCGCGCTCGACGAGCCCGCTACGTCCGCCGCCGCGCTCGGCGCCGCCCTCGCGCCGCTACAGCGACGCGTCGCCGACACGCTGCAGCAGCAGGACCAGCTCGTCGCCGACCTCCAGGTAATGGCTTTAGCGCGTTTAGCCTCTCGTGCTGCCGAAAGTATTCACTTCGAACTTTAAGAAGTTGCAGAAACTAATAAAAAGGAAAATTAACTAAAATTAGACGTTAAACACGTAAAAAAATGCAGTTAGTCAAGATGCTTTGTTCAACAGAGAATCACCTAATTATGACATAATTTTTAATGTGACATTCATTTTCGTATACACAAGATTATTTCCATTTATATCCAAATTAAATTTATTTTACTTTACCAAAGTGATTAAGAATACTTCTTAGCTTTAAAATAATACTTTTCTGCAGGAAGCACACTCGGCGCTGATGGCTGCGCGCGGCGGTGCGAGTGGACGCGATGAGATACTGGGCAAGCTGTGCGCCGCGCACGACGCTTACCAGGACCTAACCGGGAACCTCAAGGAGGGGGTCAAGTTCTACAACGACCTTACTCAGGTGACAGATTAAACCGACTCACTGGTCAGAAAAGTCAAGATGCTAAACTTGACTGACTGATTGGACAGAAATGTAAAGCTCACAGAAAACTGGCATGAAACGTCGTTTTGCTGTGTTTCGTTCAGTGAGTGGCCCAACTTCCCTAATCTACCTATACTATATATACTATTTCCAATCCCTATTTCTTCATAAAGGCCGGCAACGCACTTACGAATCTTCGGATGTCAAGACTGTCTATGGGCGACGACAGTTGCTTTCCATCAGGTAACCCGTCTGCTCGTTTGCACTCTAAATATCTTTTTAAAAAGCTGCTAAAGATATTAAGACAAAGTGTTTTAACTCCCAATCGAAATAGATGTTTTTTATGAGTGTGACATGACACATAATTCTCGATTTTGTTTTAGCTGTACGTTTTACGTTAACGAAAGTGTGCTTATAATCATCAGCATTGGTTCCATATCTGACAATTCAATGGTTTAACAAATATTATTCAAACAGTATAAATAAATTATTTTAAATAGATTGTAATTTGTACAACAAGTATGTATAAAATAATTGCAACTACATTTTGTCCGCAGTTGCTGGTAGCATTCCAGAATAAGGTGTCGGACTTCTGCTTCGCGCGCAAGACTGAGAAGGAGGAGCTGATGAAGGATCTGACGCAGGAGGCGGCGCGCTCCCCCCCGCGCCCCGCACCCGCCCCACCACAACACCACGCCGACGCCGCCGCCAGCGATGATGTTGAGGTAGTCACATGCACGTATATACATAGTATAAACACGACTAACGTCTCAGTATTTTATGGACTTGTAAGACGCTTTTACATGAATACGGGCGCAACAATTCATGGCGACCGTATGCATATGCAAATGTCAACCTTCCACTGTTTGTCTTTCGTGCGACAGAGATAACGCTCTACGATGCCGAAATTAGTCAATTGTGTCTTTCCAAAGGTCGATGTGCATTATTTACTGCCGAGTACTGAACTAGTTCGAGTTAAAAAAATCTTTTGTCTTAGATATTGGATAATCAATTTATGAAAAAATGCTGTGGTTCCGTAACAAAACGCTGCGAAAATTATTAGAATCTTACAAACATTTGGCATGGTTATATTTGACATTGATTAGACCATGTCCTATAGCATGGTGGAAAAATGTACGTTTAATTTAATTGTTGAACCTGTCATTCTTACACGTACTATTTCAGCCTCCGATAGCGGCAAAGCGCGCTCCGCCCCGTCCCCCGCCGCCCGCTGCCACCGCGCAGCCCTCCGCGCTGCCCTACCCCACACAACCAGGTGGTAATATCTCACTTCATTTATTTCACATTATCCCCCATATCCATAAAAACATTTAAACAGTGTTTAACTAATCAAGATTCGCAGTCCTTTTCTGATATATCGAAAACGTCACACGACAGAAAGGAATAGCCAACCTTGATTAGTTAAACACTGTTGAAATATTTTTTGCTTTGGCGTGCGAAGTATCTTCTTAGCTCTTTGCTAAGAATCGTTTCTGCGGTTTGGATGTGAATTGGTTGTTACCTGTCACATCTCTGTAAGTCTGTTGACTTACAGAACTATTTCGCGTTTATAATGTAAATAAGGATATAACCGTACATCCACAAACTATTGTTTTGAATAGTATAGTCAGAGTAACATTGTCGAATTTCAAATGTTTCAAAAATTATACTTAATTCATAACATCTATACTAAAAACCACTGGTCGTGCGTCCGAAATATTTTTATTTGTTATAAGGTTTCAGGTTTATTTTTTTAAATTAGGTCATACATGATGTTATTGCATAAAAAATAATAACTTCCACGCTGGTTGCGGTGACGGTGGCCGGTTATGCTGAAGTAATCCAGTGGTACGGGCGACTGAGACGACTTGCGAGAGATCAGCCATGGGACCGAATTTTACATGCCTAATGAACGCTAAAACAATGTTCATATTATGTCCACTGCTGTATTTTGGCCAAAAATATTAATAAATGTTATGTATCAGGCACCGGCATGCCGCTGCCGTACGGTGCGGCGCCGGCGCCGTACCCAGTGTACGCACCCATGCCCGCACTGTACAACCCGTACGCCACGCTGCCGTACCCGCACCACGTGCGCGCACAGCCGCCGCCGCAGCCCTACCAGCCCTACCAGTACCCGCCGCCGCAGCAGCCCTATGCGCCCCCGCCACCCGGATACAACCCATACCAACAGCAGTAAACACACACACGTCTTGGCAAAAAAGAGTTTAGCGCGGTGATAAATTTTATTTATGGCAACATGAAAGTTTTTATCAACACAAATTGTGCCAGAATAGCGTCCAAGCGTAGATGAGGTTTGCCTGTATTTAAAGAAAAGCAAATTAAAACGCACTCCTTTTTGCCAAGCCATAGTGGCGTTGACTAAGACGCAAACAGAACTTAAATCTTCATCAAAAAAGTAAGCGTCACACGGCCGACTTTATCAAAATATAATGAATGGCCTTTAAATAAATAAAAAAAGCTATTGATTTTTATATACTTTTCAACACAACTTTTCAGTTGATTGTTTATTGCTAAGCAATGCAAAAAGCTAAGAATCTCCACAAAATTTGAATTCTGTGTATGCTCTTAATTTAAAAATCATATAACCATTATACACACAAGTTAGTGCAATGTTTACCAAAAATTCTGTGTCAAACATTGCACTATAGTGTTTCTTTTAATCATACTTTTATACTTTGCCTAGCAATAAATAGGAATACCAAAAGAAGTTATATATAGTTTAGCTCAGCAAATTAAACTGGTAGGTTTTACAAATTGCTTGTACTTTTTACACTTTCATAATGCTTTTATAGATTGCTCATACAATTTGCTGAAAAATAAATAGTTCATAATAAATGTAATCAATATTATTACTATAAGTCTTATTATCATAATAAAGTTATTTTCAATCATTAAACGTAAGTACGTAATCATTATAAATTATGTAAAGTTTGACGAAGGCCCTGTGCTCACTGATAAAGTAATTACAATTATCTTTTGTGTCTAAACAAGAGGCTTAAGACTTAATTTATCTATTTAAACTCCACTTCATAATAAAAAGTCCCTTTAAATGCATAATTATTTTAAAAATGTACGAATTATTTTGAGACATTAATCGAAATTGTTAACAGTGTGTGCAAGGCCCAAAAATTGGGGTGCAAATGTTGTGATTAAAAAGATTGATATTGAAATGGTAAAAAGTTATATTAAATATTTGAATCATTTATATTTGTATTGTCTTTTTGATCAATATTGGCAGTATAGTTCATTAACCCTCTATAAATTTATATACAAAACGCGATTGCCAACAACAAAGTCACAACACAAAACCTTGTTTACAATCGCGTTTTATATGGAAATGACAATTTTTTGGACAGAAAGTAAATGAACCATACCGCCAATATTGAGCGAATGCACAATAGCATTAATATCTTTAAGACGACGACAAGTGCTAGAGAACTTAGTAAACCTTTGCAAATATTATGAGAAACCACTTAAGCTGAAGAAGATTTAGAGAATAATAACATTTTATTTTGTGCATTTTAAATTTAGATTTTATTTTTATTAATTACTTTATCATTAAATTGAGTAGAAAATAAAATAAACCTAATTTTCTTGTATGATTGTTGTTTCAAAGAAAGTTTTACCACAATAATAGAAACATTCGTTTTAAATTTTGTACTACAGTCTTTTCAATATATCGTAATTTGTAAAGGTCTCAAAAATAATAGCATTTTCTATAAAAAAAATATTATACTTTCAAATAAACATTATGACTGAAACCAAACGAGTATAATTTTGTAAGACGTGAGTCACAGAATTTCGGTCTCGTAAATAATTTTTTAATACTAAGGCCGTTTGTACACCACCACCGACAACCGAAAACGAGATTGTTTTCGACGATAAAATGCAACTTTATGATCTAGGCTATAGGTTTCATTTTCTAGTGACATTGCTCTATCGTCCATGTCGTCTCAGGAGAATGAAACCTGTCACCTACATATGACTGCCATTCAGTGAAATTTTATCTGTCCGAAATAATCTCTGTTGACGGCGTTGGTAGAAAAACGACGTAAACATAACTTACAAAATGTCGCTCGTTTGAATGAAGTTGGAACGCTCTATGAAATTGAATTTAGAATAATTTTAGCCATTCGAAATTCTGCTACTCACAACTTACACGCTCAATATTAAGTTTGGCTTCATCCTAAAGTCTAAACCAACCATGGTCTAATGCTGGTGCCGTCACATGTGCATTTACAATAGCAAACAATGAAATGTCTTAAATTATGCTATTGATATAATTATTTTATTGTTATTATGATATGGTTAATTAATTTTAATGTAATATGTATGTAGTTAATAAATATTATGTTTTTTAAATAGACTTCTTATTTAAACCTTATCCTAAACATGGAGTTTTGCATAGTGTACATTTCTATTTGCTGTCTTGTTTGAGACACTAAGAAAAAATTTTATAATTCCTCTATGGTTAAAGTAAATACGTAGAGCGTCCATGGCAGAGAGTAAATATTTGGTTCGCACAGATTCACACAAGATGCTAGGTATAAAAGGGCAGCAAAGTTCATGGGCGACAGCTGTTGCTTTCCTTGTGTGTGACCAAACAACCAGACTCGTTTTCCGTCTAATTTCATAAAAATGCCCATATTGAGATTTACTTAGTTGGAAGCTTGATAGTGGTTAAAATAAGATCAGAAAATAATAATGAGTAGAAAATTAAATCACTCACATTTTATTCCTGAAAATTTTCGGCAATAAATTTAATAACCAATAATAACCAGGATTATTGGGAATGATAATATATTTTCAATGTAGTTAATAAAAACTATAGATCTAGAACCATATAAAGAAGCAGTCCTTTCTAAATTCATCAAAAAGATATTACTTAATCTCTACAGGACTTGTTCCAAAGAAGGTTATAAAAAATTTCCTTTTTTCCTACTTCCCTAAAACCACTTATCACTTCATATTTGTAAAAGAAATTAGAAGTATGCTTTTGGATGAAACAATTTTATGTCAATAAAATAAGAATAAAGTTATCACATATCTATTTATTAAATAAAATCATCTAGGATCGTAATACATTGCTGATGATATTCATTAAGCAAAACATTTAGAACTTAGGTGCTGGGGACTCCTCCTTCGAATAGTCTCGGATTGGAGAATAGAACTGCAAGAAAACAATGATTTAGCTTATCTAATGTGGACTTAATAGCATCTGTAAGCTTAATGCTTCCTGGCAAAAGGGATAAAAAATAGATTATAATTAAATGGTAAGTTTCATGGAAAAAATATTATACATACTTTGTATTGCTTGTTCCTGTATTCCTGCCATGGTTCAGGGTTAGATTTCCTGTTCCAGCTTACATCAGGGGAGCGGGTCGCGAGTCTGAGGAGGTAGAACCCTGAGGCACAGCAGCCCAGACCCACACACACAAATAGGGGAATTAACTGAAAATTAAAATAAATAATATGAAACAAAAGTATTTACATAAAAAAATATATATCAGACTACCATTATATTCTTTGGTTTAAAATCATCTTGAATATAACATTTTGCAGTTTTGTAAGGAATAAAATCAACAAAGACTGCATAAACAATCCATTTAATAATAATAGAATCCAAGTAAGCAAGTTGAACTCGCCCTTAAAGAGTTTCGCAGCAGCAAAAAAATATTTCTGTAGCCAATCTAAGATGTTCCTAGGGACATGTATGTTTTTTAGTTTTCATTTCTAGATTTTTTTTGTAAAGGAATAAATAAAGCTTGTTCAAAATTAAGTAATAAAACACAAAAATGCTAATAATTAAATGATTACTGAAAAATTTAATAAGCAAAATTGGTATAGGTTACTGATAAGTTATGTAATTGTTTTGTTGTCACTATTCTTTGTATTACTTACAGCCTTATGCTTCTTCAAGCTTTGTAAGCTAAGCCCCTGCATATTTTCTTTTATCCTACACTTTTCAATGAAAAATCTGCTCGGATTTGATAATCCAAAATAATTCTAGCGATCGAACCACAAATGCGCAAGAATTTATTTCTCCACTTGTCAGCTGTCAATAATAATGTTGCCACTTTTATTTATTTATTTATATGGCGCTTGGCTATAACCATGGCCAGTGTCAAGTAAAGGCGGGAAATCAATTTTCTT
>JAOTAV010046998.1:0-16891 GCA_026546445.1 Cyclargus thomasi
TTAGTAGGTATTTCAATAATTTATTTCTCCAAAACCTCATCAATAACAAATTTAATGACAGAATTTACGACTTCTGTTCGTCGTTGATCGTCCATCTTGAGTCAACTAAAGAGCTTAACTACTCAATTACGTTTGGACATACACTTAAAATTAAGTCACTTAAAATTTAGTTACCTACTTATCTACTTAATACGCGTAAACAAGACATAAGAAAAATAACAGAATATAATTAATGAATGAATGAATGAAATATACTTTATTGTGCACAATCACAGTTTCACACATATAAAAAATTTAAAAGTATAATATAATATAAAATAATGATAGTACACAAAGGCGGTCTTAATAAATTACCCTAGCCGAGAATTTAGGTACAAGGGCCCCCGTGATGTCCTAGAAAACGGTAATGATAGACAAGAGAGCTATGTTGTTAGAAAATAAAACTTATAGCCTAGATCATAAAGTTGCATTTTATCGGTCCGAAATAATCTCGTTCTTACTTTAGGTTTTATTTTGCTCTACCCCACGACGGAACAGCGACAACATAGGCGCTAATGCAATGTCGCTAGAAAATGAAACTTATAGCCTAGATCATAAAGTATAAAGTTGCATTTTATCGGTCCGTAATAATCTCGTTCTCACTCTAGGTTTTATTTTGCTCTACCCCACGACAGAACAGCGACAACATAGGCGCTAATGCAATATCAATCATAATATATATCATACAATGGCACTTTATCGGTGCAAATGAATTTTGTTGTCGGTAACGGCGTGCTATGAACAAACGGCCTAAGGCCTTTTAGTTAAACTTTTTTTGTCTCCCATAAATAGAACGCATTGTGAAAATAGCAGCCCTGACGGAAATTGTTTTGTGATTTGCATGGGCAAGCTGATATAACAGGTTATATGGCATGCCCATACAAATCTCGATTTTTTTGAGCTATCTGATGTACGCGGCGCGTTGGCATTATTCTGTGGGACAGTTCTTAACTTTTTAGTCCTGAGGGACCATTTGACAAAATTTTTGCCACGCCCCGGACCACCGACTGGGCTTAATCAAGGTATATTTCAGTTAACAGTCGTGTTGCATTTCAATACATTGTTCTTCAAGTTCACCAGGTACCTCAGGAACACCACCCACTTGAGATGGTTCTAGGGACCACTAGGGGTCCGCGGACCACCGGTTAAAAACCACTGATGTAGCCGGTTCTCCTCTCCGGGTTAGTTCCCGAGCCGTTAGTATGAACCGTAGATACGACGTTCAGATTTTTTTAAATTGAGGACACAAGTGGAAGAAGCGAATAACTAACATTTTATAACCTTCGAGGAAATTATACACATTTTTTCACATAAGAAATTTATCGATTTCATTATCCACCTAGACTGTCAATCTATACATCAAAACCACATTATTTTTAATTTCAAATATTTTTTTCGGTCCTAAAGCGGCATTTTACGCAAAGATACGTTTCTGAAATGTAAGTTACCCGCTTCTTCCTTTGCCTTCATTTACTCTGAATGAAAATATATAGGGTTTTGAGTATGAGATGTAAACACTCACGGATCTCTGGAACCTGTCTAGTATGCGGTCGTCGTGTGCGGCGCGCGAACCCTCCGTCACATACCCGTTTAGAACACGCACAGCCCTAGAAATTAATAAGAGCTAGGGCCTGTGTCACCGCTTACTGATAAGTGTCGGATAGTCTATCCAGAATGTTTTTGATAAATGATGTATGTAGATGTACTATCAGAAACTTTATCAGTAAACGGTGAAACAGGCCCTAAATACCCATATTTATTAAAATTATAAATGCGAAGGAGTGTCTGTCTGTCCGTCGCGTTGCCTATTCACGCCCAAACCGCGGAAATAATTTTGTTGAAATTTGGTGTGGAGGTACAGACTCAAATCACGGGGAAGGACATAGGATACTTTTATACCCAAAAAATGTACGACTCCAGCGCGACAAATTTTATTTTTTTTAGAATTTTAGAGCGACGGAGTTGCGGGCGTCATATAGTAAATAGTGTTCGAGAACTCGCACACAAAGTTGTAAGCCTCTGGTAGCGCACTGATAAAACCGCTTAGATTTGGTATGTGAGCGTGCGATGGCGCATAGATACTAGCGCGCACACATACAAGTACCGCTCGCGGTGCTTGTTTATAGAGATGACCTACTTCGTTCTATATACTCTGGTCTATTTAGCAGCTGGACCTCCTGGGGGGTTCGCCAAGATCTAGACTTTTTCGCTGCTTTGCAGAATCGCCAAAACAAAACGTATGAAAATGACATTCGCTTACGCCGTACATTTTGTTTGACGATTCTAGAAGGGAGCGAAAACTTTTAGATCCCGGCTAACCCCCCCGGTACTCCGCTCCACCAATTTCAATTTGAATATAGAATTACCTGTCAATATCGAACAGCGGTAGATGCTTATGCCGCTTCCGTCTCCTCAGCGCCAGCTTGGCTTTTAGGCGGTGCAGTTCTGCGCGGGCGCACGGTTCTCGCACCCTGGGTATGAGCCCCTCGACCGTCTTCAGCAGCTGTACCTCCTGGTACTCGGTCATCTCCACGAGACTCTTCTCGGACTCCGCCTCGGGCTCCTCCCATGGATAGCCTGCAGAATGAGGTTGTAACAAGGAGTTGAAACTTTATAATACGTCTGATCAGCTATTTTCAATGCTGTATGGTAGCTACAGGTTTTTATGTGAGGTGCACGCAGGATTGCAACGACGCTATGCCAAATACGTAAATTTTTATATTTATAAGTGTAAGCTACTTTATTTCTACTGCAGCCTACCTATAAAATCTGTTGACTTCCTAGGAGGCTAGGATTCTGCCGCCCTCCTAGGATTCCATGTCCCACTGGCCATGGTCTATAATGGTTATTTATAAATCCAAGATCGGCCAATCTAAAACGGATCACGATATCAAAAGCTGCACGTGACTACGGTGGTAGTTCCGTGACGAAGCAATTTTACGTGTAAAAATAAAAACCAATCAAGATTAAATTTATCGAATTCCAAATGTGACTAAACACAACCAAAAAAACCAACCCCCTCTCCCCCCCCGCAAACCATTGTTACATCATGTCACACTTCATCGACTCCCTTCCTCCCTTTTATGCGTGACGTACGTATGGATGGTCCCAAACTACGTGTTTCCGATTGCGGATGTGCCCATCGAGCATGTAACCAATAGAGAAGTAATGTGAGCAATCCGTGTCTGAAACTTATCAGTTGTTTGTCACTGATAAATAAACCGCCAACCAACTAACGCTCGCACTAAAACAGTACGCACCGATAAGAGATCTGCGTGTACGTACCCCGATACTCCCGACCAATCAGAGCGCAGTGGCTTTGGGCGGAGTTTTTGCCGAAAAAAAAACCATTTCCGCTCTTTTGGTTGTATGCTCGATGGGTGCGTCCGATATAACCTCACCTACGCTATTCAGCTGGGTAGAGAAGAGCGATTCCCGTCTCACTTCAACCTCCTCCTTCTCTTTTCCCTCCTTTTTCCTCCGAGGCTCCTCATCAGGCTCGGGGTGGGAGCTGTGGGAGTCGCTGTCGTACTGCATGGGACGGTATGAATGTACACTCGACGATTCACTCTGAAAATACGTCCGTATATTAATATAATAAATTCGAAAGTGTGTCTGATTGTAGACAGACAATGTCTGTTACCTCTTCACACCCAAACTGCTGCTCAAGCACCCCAGCCATATGAGTTTGCCCATACAAATCGCAAATTTTTTTTTCGCTTTCAGCGGTGCTACTTTTAAAGTTAACTCTATATCAGGGACACATATGATTCCTAAAGTTTATCATTTAATTTTGGAATACCCTGTATACTAGCGAAAAAGGGCTTGCGAAGGGTTTTGTAAATATCCGGTTTTTAAAGTATTTTGTGACCGTGACAGATATTTAATACAATTTTACGGCTACGGATGTAATATATGGATACTCGGTTCGTTAAGCTAAACGATCATTTTAGATACGCCATCTATGAGTTGATATGTACAACTATCAAGATACGTTTAACTTTTCAGTTACATAGTTTAACTCATAGATGGCTTTAGTAGTTTTTTTTATTAACTTTAATATCATTTCTATTTTATTTTTAAACAATCCACACAAGTACTCGAATTACTATGGAAAAGTCCAAATCTAATCTCTTATAGTTTTTCCGTAAAGTGTACCACAATCATGTACGGACACTGGGATAAAGAGGGCTCTCTTCGCTCGGCTCTTCTGTGCGTGTGTTTGTCACTGAACTCCTCCCAAACGATTTGAACGATTTTGATGAAATTTTGGAGATTTGAGAATTCGTTCGATTTACAAATTAGCCCAACAGAAAAACGTCCGTCAGCTCCACTAGTACAGTATAAAATAAGTCTTACCGGTGGGACTGTAGTCGATTGCTGGAATTCAAATCCAGATAATGAATCTCTCAGTGGTACATCTTCAATTGATTGATTGGTCCTGAAAAAGAAAGACTCAAGCAGTTAAAAAAATGCAGCAACATGGCGCATGCGCATTACACTATTGTATTAAAAAATATTTTTATATAACATAATCGAATAGTTCTACTACACATAAGTCAGACATCCATAAGATGTTGTATCCAGGACGAGATGGTAAAAGGACAAAAGGTGGGACCGCCATGAGATGGGAAGACGAGATAAAGCTAACTGCTGGACCCTACTGGACGAGGGTAGCACAGGACAGAAAACACTGGAAATTGCTGGAGGAGGTCTTTACTAACAGGCACACCATAACACAACAACTGGCCACAAATTAAGCGACTTTATTTAACAAAACAACTCTCACACTAATGTAAAAACATCTATACTAATAATATAAAGCTGAAGAGTTTGTTTGTATGTTTGAACGCACTGCTCTCAGGAAGTACTGGTCGGTATTCAAAATTGTTTTTGTGTTGGTTAGTCCATTTGTCGAGAAAGGCTATAAGCTATATAACATCACGCTACGACCAAGGCGATCCGAGCTGAGAACAAAAAATGTAAAAACGTGGTAATTTATAAAGTATTACGCGCAGTGGCGTAACTATACCGTTCGAGGACCGTGGCAAATTCGTTTTCGTTCCACTATGTCGATCACATACAAAAACACTTCAAGCGATTATTGTAAAAAATAATCGCTTGCCACTTGTCTAGGGGGGCTGGTCGTGGGACCTTCCGGCTGGGAGCCCGTGGCCACAGGCACAGTTACGCCACTGTTTACGCGGACGCAGTGGCAGGCAACATCTAGCTCGGTACAAAAGGCTTAAACTACACAGAAACATTTTTGCAAATAAACATGTATTCATGTCGGCTGTACTTAATACTCGTACCTTGTATCAAATTCTGATGATTCGTATGTAGAGGACATAGGCATGTTATAAAAGTCATCCGCCTCGAGTTTCAGCTTCTTGCATGGCACCAATTCTCTTTTATCATCGACCTGATCAAAGTGGCTGGATCCAGCATCAGACCGATCCATGTACTCCTCAGTCGCATACTCTTCTTTGTCGAAATAATCACCATAGCCTGTAATTTGTAAATTTTGTTTTTATATGAAATGTGAATTATGATTATTATGAATTATATTACACGTGTTACAGACGTCGCCATGAAAGCTGCCAAGTTAAAGTGGGAATGGGCGGGTCATACTAGCAGCATGCAACCTGACTGTTGGGTTAAAAGTTACTACGGAGTGGGTACTAGATGACGGACGACGCCGCCGTGGGAGGTCTCGAAAAAGATGGCGAGATGAACTGGATGCCTACAAGCCAGGATGGCCTGCGGTAACGTTAGAAAGAAACTATTGGCCAAAGGCCTCCCCCAAGGTCTTTTAAAAGAAATGAATTTTATATTACGTGTAATAACAAGTATAAGAATAATTGAGAAATACTTACCCATTTCTTCGACCTTTCTGTTGAAAACTTTAATGTCTAATGAAATTTGATTGCGGACCCTTTTTGGTTTATCCTTGCCAAGTTCTTGCACTGAAATAATAAAGTTAGATATTCACAATCACTTTTATCAGGAAACAGCCTAAGGGAATAGAAAAAAAGGGCGGTAGGAAGTTGGGCCTTTTTTTTTTCGTTGGGGAAATGCATTTATGAATCCCCGGCAGTCTGGGGAGGACGACCGGGGTATATGAGACTCAAGGTGAAATGCTCACTAAAACCCCAACAGTGTTCCTGCTTTTTCGCTTCAGGCTAGGAAGTTAGGCCTATGCAAACTCACACAATACACAGCGCAAGTACACTTTAAGTGTCTAGTCCACTGTGACTTTTCTACTAATTTCTACTAACACCTTTATATACGACATGAGCGAAGGAAGATGCGGATAACTTCCTTCGACTAGATAAAATTTTTTTTACATAAAAGGTTATCAAACCTTGTAATTTCCCTACAACATTATCTAGTTATATCATCATCATCAAATTTAGATTATTTTAATATCAAATAATTTTTCTGATCCTAAAGCAGCCATTTGCTAAAAAAAACTGTCAGTTTTTGAGTTGTAAGTAAACTACTTAATATTGTGTCTCTATTTAGCAGTAACAGTTTATTATGTGATAAGTTTTTTTTTTAAATGCTGTAAGATATATTTAACATCTTTATAAGCAATTATTTAGCTTATTTACCAATATGTGCAGCAACCGCGGGCGAGAATGTGTGCATAAGCTTCCACCAGCCCAGTTCTCCGAGCACTGATGACCCAGAGCGGAAGAACAGGGAGTTGTACAGGGAGAGAACCCCCACCACTGTACCTACCCAATTCTTTGTTCTTTTACTGAAATACATTTAAAACCTGTTAATATTGACTATTTTTCAATTATGTTTTTTAAGACAATAGAAATAAAATAAGCCTTTATTCAGACCTTCATACATGTGTTTGATACTTGGCCTAATTTTTTTAAATCTATCTGATTACCTTATGGCATAGGCCTCCACTAATGCATCCCATAATTGTCTATCCCTAGCCTCCTCCCATCTTTTCCCATTTTGTCCCATTTGTATTTTGTACCATAAAGTTAAATGCGATGAAATAATTAAAACTAAATTAATTTCTTATCTGTTCATGTGTTCATAAATAAATCTTGTATTAAACTTTGAGTTTGGTCAATTCCTCAAAACAGTACTTAAGAATTGACCAAATTTAAGCTAATAAGTCTATTGTGAAAAGGCAAAACACTGTATTCGAGAATACAGTGTTTCTGCTTTAGTCCAATATTTTTTCTTGATTACAGTTGTTTGCCTTTTCACGATATAAATAATCTGATCGCCTAAAAGTAGGCTCCTTTATAAATAGAATAGACTAGAACGTTTGTTATATGATATAGGTTTTATTAAATAAAATAGATCATTTGTGTTAAAAGTTAAATTCCTCTATGAGTACTTTATAATGGGGGAAATTGAAAGAGAGCCAGTTGATGGACCTACATCATTTGGTAGGAAAATGTCAATACCATGTTAGTCATGATCTTTCAGCTGGGTATGACATAACATGACTAATTTACTTAGATCCCGTCTGGTTCTGTTTCAGTTTCCCTGATTGTACAATACAGTATAGATGAACCTACAAAGAAGGTCCAAACAGCACCAGCCAGTATCTGTCTATGAAGGAGCAGATGTGGGTTTTGTAGTGGAAGAACCCACGGTTGCTGATGCCCTGCATCTGGTTCTGTAGGTGATTCATTGTCAGTATCAATACATTAACCCTGAAAAGCAAAATTTAAAGTTGTAAGACAAGATAAATTCTTCTTTTCATAGAGAAACAAAATAAGCCAAGAAACACCACCATTAAGCATTTTTAGAGTGTCTGTGGCATAATGAGTAAGACCTTTGGTATGCACTCGAGAGGGTGCAGGTTCAAACACCGGTGGAGGCAATGGGATATTTTCCAAACTCAAGTACATAATATGGATGCTCAGTGCCGTGGGAGAGCCATGCTTCGGCACGAATGGGCCGGCTCGACCGGAG
Organism: Cyclargus thomasi; assembly: GCA_026546445.1. Taxonomy (NCBI): domain Eukaryota; kingdom Metazoa; phylum Arthropoda; class Insecta; order Lepidoptera; family Lycaenidae; genus Cyclargus; species Cyclargus thomasi. Next base: position 7,993 of record JAOTAV010046998.1, read on the forward strand.
TGATACCACAGCCTCAAATAAAACTGTCGAGAAACCGTGTTGTGCTGTGTTTCGTTCAGTGAGTGAGTTAACCAGTGGCCTTAATTCCCTAATCCCCTAATCTCCTCATAAATGCCGGCAACACACTTGTGACTCTTCGGATGTCGCTACTACTTCGGATACCGCTATTTTACAGGGATAAAAAGTATAATAGTTCGATATTATTATGTCCTTCCCCGGGACTCGGAACTCTGATTTGGGTGATAAAAAACAGGAAGACAGACATACTTTCGTCTATATAATAAAAGTATTGTTTCTGTACTAACCATTGGAATTTGTTACGAACCAACAATTCAGTTCGGCCTGGAGCACAGTCTTCACAGGTAAATTCGAAAAATACATCGCACTCAAAGTTACCGGGCGTGTTTTGACTTCGTAAGCAAGTTAAATGTACGAAACTTTTACAAATTTCACAGACCAAACCCGGTAAACGTTGTTTGTCCTCTAAGTTGTTGCAATATTTACAGTGTTCTGTCATATTTGTTTATTAAAGAATGTGGTAAATTTGATTCTACATAAATATACAGTTTGTTGAGTGGAATATATAATAATCAAAGTCTATTTTAATTGATTTTGGAAAATAAAGTTTGTTTTGTTTACATATTTTGAATTTTTTCCCATAAATTGCACTTTTGAGGTTAACAAAATGTCAAATGTCATTGTCAATGTCATTTATTTCTTTTCTTTTTATAGCGCTGCGGCTATATAAATATGACCAGTGTCGAGTAAAGGCGGGAAATCAATTTTTCTGGTCAAATAATTTTAACAACGTTACAATATTTCGTCAAGTCTAAAGTCTAGTCAAAGTCAAGATAAATCGTCAGTGCAGTCAAAGCGTCAAGTTAGTAGATTTAGTAAAGTGGTGGACGCTTCACCAAAATTTCTAGTGAAGTTTTGAAGGGATACATAAAAACGCACGTTTTTTGAAGTTGTATCACTTGCCCATGATCACGAAAATATATTAATATTCTACTACTATAACGCATTAAAAACCCAAAACAACACAAATCTAGCGAATAAATACGAAAAAACAACATCACTTTTGCACGTCCCGCCAAAACTCCAATGTAATATTTTACTAGCCCTATACATGACTAAGAAGTTGCAAAGAAAGGTATTAGAATTCCGGCATGCACTGACCGGTCACTTCTGAACTGGAGCGGCCGTATTAAGAAAAAAATAGAGATCGAGCTCACAGGCGAGGGTCTCGTGGCGAGACTCTCGCAAGCGGCTGACAGGCGAGACGAGGCGGGATGGTTGCCATTAATTACACTTTCGCATTCGGGCCACGGGCGGATTTGGTGTTTCTCGGCGAGAGTGTACAGCCTCTATAATAAAAATAGAAACCCTCAATAATAACCAAAAGGTAAAATAAGGCGTGCGCAAGCTGTGACGGGCCATGTCGGGACGCATCGCCGTTTTTAGGGTTCCGTACCCAAAGGGTAAAAACCTATCACTAAGACTTCGATGTCTGTCAGTCAGGCTGTTTTTTTCACAAATAATTATTTTTATTTTTTTTATTCGCCGTTATAACAAAAAATACTAAAAACAAAAAAATATATGTGGAAGGCTCTCAAGCAACAAACGCGTCTTTTTTACTTTTTATCGAAAATCGAAATCCATCGTGCGCGAGTGCAACTCGCACTTTTTGATCTAGCGTCCAGCTGCTCAGTCACTCGGCATCGCTCATCATAAAGGCTACTTCCTGTGTGAACCAGAAAAATAAAAATCACAGCAAGTAAATAAAACGCTATTTGTTATAAACGCCTCTATTTAAAAAAAAACTATCTTCCTTCTCTAAACTCTCTGATCCACTTGTTGATGTTCTGCTTGTGGATAGTTCTGGCCATGAGTACAGAGGGTGGGTCGTGGGGGTTGCTCGGCATCAGGTCGAGGTGGTGGGCAGTGTCGACCAGGACTACTGCTACTACAGAGCTACTAACACTGTTGAGGATTCCACCTGAAGACAGAGAGGAGTCAAATCTATACTAATAATATAAAGCTGAAGAGTTTGTTTGAACGCCATAATCTCAGGAACTACTGGCCGGAATTAAAAAAATCTTTTTGTGTTGGTTAGTTCATTTATAGAGGAAGGCTATAGGCTATATAACATCACGCTACGACCAAAAAGAGCCGAACAGTAAGCAAAAATGTAAAAACGCGATAATTTATAAAGTTTTACACAGACGTAGTCGCGGGCAATATCTAGTTCAAGATAAATATTTAGCAATTCGCTGAAAATATAAGTTTGTATATATGGTAAATAACGCTTATCTCATTTACATACATTATGTTTGGCGATTCTACAAATAAGCGAAAACGTTTGGATCTTGGCTAACCCTCCTGAGGTAGAACTGCGTTCGTTTCAGCACCACTGTGTTATTTTTAGCAAACAAGCAAAACTGACGTCCTCACCTCCAGCCCACGGATCCAGCAGTCCGTTGCTGAAGACAATATTGGAGGCGGCCTTCAGGTTGTCGCCGCCATATTGTATCCTGGCGGTGTCGGGACGCGGCCACACGTTGTACTTGGCGTGGCAGTCGGCGGCGAACTGGGTGTAGTTCCACGCGCGCGGCTCGAACATGTCCACTTGGCCATTCGAGCACATCGGCATTACCATTTCTGTGCATGCCTGAAACATGAAAAAAAAACTCTAGAAGTAACTATCGCCTGATGTGTTTCCAGACCATTAAGATCTGCGAGCATCAAGAAGTCTTGACAGCGTATTTTCTCTTTAAAGACCTGAAAGTCTTCTGAGTTGCAGTCAAAACGTCACAGCACCGAGTGCGAGTTTTTTTTTCATATTCCACCGTGAACGCGTTTTGCGTGAGCATCGCTATGTAGCGTCGTAGAAATCCCATATAAAATTTTAGTAAACGCGAAACGCGTTCACGGTCGAATGTGAAAAAAAGCTCGCCCTCGGTACGTGACGTTTCTCACGCTGGCTAGATTTGGCCACTTTTCACATGCACCACATGCCCGCGGCCGCGGCAAGGTCGCCCACACAGCATATCTAACTAGTCACTGGGGCATTAATATTTAATTACATCTACCTGATAATCCCATCCAGACGCGTCGAGGTTGCCGAAATTGTCACCCATCCTGTAGTCTACACATTTGCTCTTGCCGTTGTAGTTCGAGTACGTCTGGATCACTTTGCCGATAGCCTAAGGGAAATAATTGTAAGGAATATATTAGATTATTAAAAAAACGTTTCTAAATATCATCTAAGGCGTGTTTAAATGCTTGAGTAAAATGAGAAACCATAATAAAAGATAGGTGTAGCCCTAAATTCTGCATAGAAAACCATTGTCCATTACAGCGCCATTGTAAGAAAATATTAACTTTAAGGAAGTTAATGTTTTCTTAATTCAACAAATATACCATCGAGAAAATTGATTCATAGCCAGTTGACCTACGTAATTTGGTAGAGAAATTTCCGTCTTAGTGATATGTCATCTGACAGTTGGTTTTGAGTTTTAACAGACCAAATAATGTATTGCTGTAATGAATAATCTTCACAGATTGTAGCGTCTGCTTTATACACACCTCCAAAAGCTTGTCCCCCTCCAGCTTAGTGCTGAGGTACTGGCAGGCAACCCTGACTGGCTGGGCTGGGAGCGGCATGAGGAAGTCGGACGCGTACGGATAGTTCACCATCGCCAGGGTCTCGTACATGGACTTGAGAAAGTCTACCAGCGTCTCCACATCAGTAGAGTTCTTCACCGGGTCGCAGAGGTTCCAGCTCTTCTTTAGCGCGTCCGAGTTGTTCTGCGCTTGGAGATAGGTCCTGAAAAAATTACCTTGCATAGTTAGATTAATTAGTTCAACATGGCTCCATTCAATTGTGTGGCCCCCATGTATGGGTATGTTTTGTTTACTCGGCGTCTATTGATTCCCACGTCACTGCCACATAAATGAAAAGTGGTATCTACAAGCGCTTGTATATAAGGTGTGCCAAGGTACCAGCTAGGTATATTTGTTTTTTCTTATTATCACACACTTTTTATGTTTCTCTCCGTTTAGGAGAAAAGGTACGCATGCAGAAAGGGCCTGTTTCACCAATTCTTGAAAGTGTTAAATAGGCTAACCATAACTTATTGGCCATACTCTCAATATTTTATCTGTCAGTGTGGAGAAACAGGTTTATAATATTAAATTCTGTAGTTTAGAGCAGAACATGGAAAAAGATGCTACCTCAAAACCTTCCAGGATTTTCGTATATTATCGGTGCAGTTCAGGTTGGCCACCTTGAAGCTTGAAGTGACGATCCTATCGAAGGCACCGCAGGGCACCATGCCGGGGTACATGTGGATGGGGGCGGATGCGGCGATGGCGCCTGTCACCAGGTGAGGATACTTGATGCGGAAGTAGGCTGACAGCATACCGCCGTATGACCCTGAATATAGTATAACGTTATAAAGTTCATATCAGTCGTTTGCGCCCTATGTATAGGTAAGCTTAATTCACTCGGACGACGCCTGTCGCCATCCGAGTGAACCAGGCTCACGCACACATAGGACAGGGCCGTCCGCACAGTTGAGTTAAACTATCTGTAAAAACTACTATTATTATCAAACAGCAAAATTGACGGCTTGGCTGAGAAAGGTTTTTTTCTGCAGCAGGATAGACAAGATGCACAAGAAATCTGTCAGTTTTAAATTTATCTAGACTATCTGTCAGTTCTTTTACTCCTTCATATTTCTTCTTCTAAGTTGCTTGTTCTATAGCTTGACCACAACCTCTGTACCGCGCCCTAGGAACGTGGGACGGGGCGGGGGACGGGTAAGAATACTACCGCCGTCAGCGTTAACGGCCAACTGATCTAGTAGCGTGCCCGGTAGCCATGGTAAACCAAGGTGCTTGTGGCCAATGCTATGCATGATTACCGCCAAAAGCGATGACTGGGTATCTGGCACGGCCGCCCTGGAGGTGATCGATGAGGTCGGCGTAGTCAGCCAGCGCCTGCGCAGCCGTAAGGTAGCCGATGTGCTCGTTGTGCAGCGACTTGTTGCCGAATGGCATGGACTCGCCGTAGTACCTAAAGGAGATGCAACATATACCTCTGTCACTCTGAAACGATTTAACCATTTCTAATGACGGCTGTAAACTCTCGCCGCGAGCCTTCGGGCGAGGGTTTCGTAGCCAGACCTTCATAAATGAGCGCATAGCCCACCGCTAAACCGTCGTTCCGTTTGGTGCGCTGTATAAAGTTGTAACAGAAATAGTAAAATAAAGTTTTATTTTTCTTATAAGAAATATTATGTTTACCGTTCAGTTCAGTGAATTCGCTCTCGACTGCTTTGAAATCAGACCATGTCAATGAGCAATTCAACATCAACAAAATATGTTACAAAACTCAGAGAAGTCGCGAGGAAAGGAAGTACTTTTTGTTACACCATGTTACATTTCGTCGACTATCCGTATACTCACCGATCATCATCTGTGACCTTTGATCAATACGTTGACGAAGTGTTACGAACGATTGTGTGGATGCTTGCTCGCCCATTAGCGATTAACAATCATTACCGATTATGTAGAGCTCGCTTTACCCATATTACATTGGAAGCTTTTAGATACCTGTGTTCAGCGAACACCAATTTGGCCTTGTACTCCTCCGCGATATCCCACATGAATCCTGTATGCTCAGCGAACACCTCGATCTGACCCTGGGAACGTGAAGAAAAATATAATGAAGAAAAAAAAGATGAAAAAAAAACTAAAAGAGAGTACATACAGAGGGTAGCAAAAGTGATAATACTTTAGAGCAGTGGATCTTAACCGGTGGTCTGCGGACCACTATTGGTCCTTGCATTTCAAGTGGTTCGCGAGCCGTTTCATGAATCCAGTGGCCGAAATACGACCACAAATATTTAAATCCATCGCGTAAAGGAGCTACAAAAAATAGATTCTCAAATCCATTACAGATTTCAATTTGGCATAAAGGTCTCGTTACCAGGCCATTAGATTTTATTTTAAAAAAATCTTAATCTTATGGATGTCAGCTAAAACTAAGCACTATTCTATATTGTGTGCTCAAACTCAATACAAATAAAGTTGCGGGAGAGTAATATTACTGAGAACAGAGATGTAAGTTGTTGCTATACTCTGTCTGAAGCCCGTGGCAAATTGATGGGAGTTGCGACCTTATCAGTAAAAATTGACCCGGAAATAAAGAATAATAAAACGAGTGCAGTTACTATATAATTTTTCTGAGTCCGCGGCCTCTTGGATCGGGCCCTTCGGGTCGCCCGCGGTGGCAATTTGGCAGCCCCGCTATCGTATAGCTACGCTACTGGCTAAGAACCTTACTAACTATTATCATTAAGTTGGTTAGTTCGCGTGGTGGACATAACGCTCATGTAAACATTTTATAACCGGTTCACCGAACTTTAAATAGTTTTAGCGGAAATAAATATTAAATGTACAGTCATCAGTCATCAACTGACTGGTTGTTGTGTTTATTTATTGATAAATTGATTCACATTTAATAGTAATCATTAGTTGTATGCTTTGTTATGATCGATTATCAGTTATCAATTACAGCACACATCATGTTTTAATACAACAAATAGGTACGTAACAGATTTGTCAAAGTAATTAACACATTGAAATGAGCACACAGACATACAAGTCACAGTACTTAAAATAGTTACTAAAAGTATCTAGTAGGATTAGTCGTATTCTGCGGCATTATACTTGACAATATTTGTTACTTATAGGGCCCCAATCATTCACCATTGATCCCAAATGACTACCACTACACTGGGATCAGGGAAACATAGCCAGATTGCGGATTTATGTTGGTCGCGTTATGTCAAACACAGTTGACAAATCACGACTTACACGGACTTTTATTCCGACCAAACGACGTAGGCCCGTCAACTGGCTTCGTTATAATTTCCTCGACGGTTCACTAGAACTTTTTTTAACATCTTACCTCATTTCCCGTATAGAAGAAGATGGGTCCGCCGCCGGTGTCCCAATTGTCGTTCACGAGATACTTGATCTTGAACGTCTCGTTCCTCTGGAAAGAGAAGTGGTCGAGAGGCACCTCGAACCACTTGGTGGTGTAGTTGTACTTCCCCTGGACGGCCGCAGCCGCCAGGCCGATGAGGAGCAGACGCAACATGACCGCTCGCCACGGCGGTGCTCGCGATAATGTCTGATGCCCATAATGAGTACACTCGAGGTCACAAGTGTTAAACATTCAATATTAGATACTACATGTATGAAATTGTTAACCGTCATAAGTTTTCGGGATCGGGGATCTCGAGGATATCAAAAGAACAAACGAGATATAGAATATTGGTATTGTGTGATCAAAATAACTCTAAATTTGGACTTTTTGTATAAAATATGCGAACTTATGCTAAATGGAGTAGTATACGTATGTTTGTTTTCTTAATGTATGAAATTAGGTGTAACAAGTAGTGATTTATACATATTACTTGTCAGTAAAACACTTCAGCTGTATCTAATAAATCATCCAAATCCATCGTGTAGAGGAGCCATTACAAAACTATAAAATCCGTCCAGTAGTTTGTGAGATTAGCGCATACAAACAGATGACTTCTTTTTGCCGATATGTGTTCTATTCCTGTTCATTAGCACCCCCCATTGATTATTTTGTAAAAATAATACATCGCAGACGCTCTAATTTTACTGTTTTATTAAATATATAGATGGATAAACACTCTGACCGTGACTGCTCTGGATAAAGGCACTGAATCATCAGTTTCCGACATCTGATCCCGAAGTTTGCGGCCAAGCAATAAGCGTCTCGATCATATTACAAGTACCAATACAATTCCAGCAATTTGTGACAGTAATTATAAACATTGTTTACTGTTCATTAATACTTGGTAGGAAATAAGATTTATTACCTATAACAATTTTCCTGTTGGCGCAACACATAATGCTGACAGATATAGTGTACTTTTCAATGTCAAGGATTTTCCTTCAAAAACATAAATTAAAGAGTTACATTGAATGCACTTTTAGGATATGGCATAATAAAAAGTTTAAACAAATAAAGGTCATTGAAATGACTATCAATTTACGTACGTATTTATTGAGTACTCTCTTTACATTTGAATGAACAAAAAAGATAAACTCTGCGGGCCATTGTGGTTTTTCGCTCCTTAAATCGTACCTTTATTATAAACGCGAAGGTTTGTGAGTTTGTGTTGCCTTTTCACGCTTAAACAGCTACATGGATTTCGATAAAATTTAGAATGGAACTAGCTGGTATTCTGGATCAACACATAGTCTACTTTTGCGGGTAGCACCGCGGGGCACAGCTAGTAAAAAAACATTCTTTATTAACCGCTTGTGTTAACGATAATACCGGTGTTATCGTTTCGCTCGACCCCTTGTACCGCAGTTCGCGCCAGTACAGATATCAACGAGAGGGCTAAACATTGTGAAGAGTGCAGGCGATCTTCTGTTTCATTCGCACACACTTCGATCATCATCAATTTTGAGCAGTGTAGACTTTAAGCAGGGCCTATGACCCTATGTCCTTAATTTCAAAATGTCACGTGAAAAAGAGACCTATGAAAGTAATACTCTAAGTTAATATTATAAACGCGAAAGTTTGTGAGTGTGTGTTTACTTCTATAGGCTTGACGGCTGGGGCAATTTTGATAAAATCTGGCAAGGAGTTAGCTGACATCCTGGATTAACAAATAGACTATATTTTGCGAGCGATATATGCGAATATTATATAGATAATAATAATAATAATAATAATAATATCTACGGACGCTTTACACCACGTGAGTCTGGTCCTGTGCTAAGTACCCGAGGGACTTGTGTTACAGGTACCAGACAACGGAAATATATTTAATACTTTTAT